>VDFB02340675.1:40353-110342 GCA_007258455.2 Sequoia sempervirens | reverse complement strand
TGTCGTACATAATTGCCTGATACACATATAAAATCTTGTCTACACCTTTGGATTTTGTAGGCCATACTAGAAGGGAATGAGGAATCCGTACAATGTGGGAGTGGAGATTGAGAGGCTGTATGATATAAAAACTAAAATGATAAGGCCGTACTCCAAAAATATGTTGTCGTTTAGATGGCCATTGTACGATGAGGGCAACATGCGTTGTACGGTGTGAGCCACCTGGAAATTGTTGCTTGATGCACTGAGACAATTGTATGATGTGCATTGATGGTTATTGTCGTATGATGCAATTAGAGAATGGTCGTACAATATAGAGAAGGAATGAGCCACTTGAAGGGAACTGCTGTATGGTGCAAGTAGAGGTTTTTGTCGACCGTACAATGCAACCAAATATTTTCACCTTAAGCCGTTTGTGGAGGGTTATATGATACATATATTGGATTTCGCCTTAAGTCGTACGTTGTAAAGAAGGGAATCCGCTTTAAGTCATATGATGAAGTGAACCTATAAGGTTCGCTGCACGGTTTGAAAGTTACGTCCTTGCTATACGGTGTACACACCTTCGTCGATTGATGTCGTACACAATGATGCTGCTATACTAGATAAGTGAGCTGTTGTACGATGTGCAAGGTTGGCCATACAATGTAAAATAATGTTGGTCGTATGTTATATTTGGTTCTTTTATTGTTTTCACTTGCTGAATTTAATTTTTTAATATCACATTTTCGCTTTTTTCAATTTGCTTTTTCTTTATTTTTTGACATCCTTTTTTTGCACTTTGACTCTAATTGTTTTGATTTTATTTCCATTTCATGCCTTAACATACAAGAGTCGTATGATCGCTTATAGCATTCATTTGCGCAACAACTTCCAATGTATTCCAATTCAAAAATATTTTCAACCATAGGAGTTTCCATACCTTCATTCATATTCTGGTCAGTGTCAATAAATTATCCTCCTTGTTATTGGCACCACTCGACTTCATCCCTTTGTATTGATGCATTGGCTATAGGATTGTGTACCGTTCGCCAAAGTTTGGTTGTGTATGGTGTTGTATTTGGTGGTGGTGTGAAATTATGCTCCTCTGCATATTCTCTTACGACATCATCATACCTTGATCACTCTGCTACCATGTAATATTTGACTATCATTATTAGTCGTAGATTTAGGCCTTGTTCATCCTATGGATCTAAATGTTCATCCATTGGTTGGTGACAATCTTCCATCTTTATCTTGTTGTCGTATTGCTTTCGACATGCTCAATTTGTGTTTAATTTATAGTTGATGTATCCCGTCCTTTCTCTAGAACATGGTGCATGTAATCTCCATTTGTCGTATAGCCTTATCCATTTGGTTGGTGGGCCAAACAGATTGTTAGTCAAATGTGGGTTTGTTCGGGCTATGGAGACCCCATCTGACTTCTTGATGACAGACTTTTCCTCTAGTACTACTTTATTCTTGTTAATAACTACTAGGAGCCTCACATTATTTGTTTTAAAGAGTTTCTAGCATATTCATTTTATATAGGCTACATAGAGATATCAAAGTTTCTCATCCAACTAATATAGGAAATACAACCAGTGATCTTGGATGGGAAAGGGAAGAAAGTAGCTTCAGATAGTGAATTAAATATTATAGGCAACTTCTTTGCACATAGATCAATTTTTTAAGAAACAACCATAGATAAATCCTTTGAAAAGAAAGTGGTTGGACACCAAGAAAATCACATGCAAACGGACAAAATGAAAGAGGAAATAGTGAGTACCGCAAATAAAAGGAACTAATATTGTAGAATCTCACTTGGGAGAGTCTTACAACTACTGAATGTTGATCATGGTGGGCAAGTAATTCAAAAGACCATCTACTCAAAGCTGCATTGGTTTTAGCTCAAGTAGATAAAATAATACAAGTCCTTTACTTTAATTTTAGAGAGTTTGAACTATATTTAATGAGCATGCGATCTAATTATGACAAAGAACAAAAGTCAGTGGTGCAATACTTGGGTTTACCAGTCAATATCACATATACTATTGCCAATTTTTGTAGAGTATTTAGGGTCCCATGTTTGCGAATCTCAATTTTAAAACCCACAAGTTATGTTAGCTAAGGACAATCATCTAGAGCAAAGGGAATAGGGGTGTTCGAAAACATTGTTTAGCCAATGATGAATGGAAATGTATTCTAGACCTTATCAAAAGCAGACTAATGTGAGCTACACAAGCTTTAGACATTGCAGTTGGGATGACTGAGTACATGGTTGGGATTAGCAAAGGGAAAGATTTACAACTAGGCAGAACTAATATTGGTAAGAATATATGACTTCCTATTCTTGAAGCATAAATGTTTCTACATGACACAACATGCAATTGCATTGTTCCTCAATGCAATTTATATGTAGACACCATCCTTAGTAGGTGACAAATATAAGCCCGATATAGAATATGATCCTACTTGGCCCTCTATCTTCAGATGGAAGTCCTTGGGCATATAGATAATGGAAGGGAAGGAGAGGAAGTCAAGACCAACAATACTACTACAAGAAAGAGAAAAAGTACACAAGCTGAATCATCTTTTGAAGAAAAACCCATAGAAGAAGGTTACAGTGAAGGGGATGAGGAGGTTGAGATCATAGAAATAACTACACATTCTTCTATTACCACACTTGGAGAACCTACTTTTGTTACCCACACTTGTAGAGTTATGTAAAGAGGCCTTAGAGCATGTAGGCAAGTGGTTGAGCTTATTGGGGGTCTTATTGAAGTCATGGAGTATCCTCCTTTGATCTCTATGCATGAAACAAAGTGACAATCAAAACAAAATACTTAGTCACTCCTTAGTCTTTAGTCCCAAGGAAGTTCTCAATAGTTGCATGATGACAATGTATCACTTAGGCCAAGAAAGCTACATAGCCCAACAAAGAGTGAGGAAGAGGAAATTTCCATTAAGCATAAAATACATATTAGTTATAACTTACATATTAGTTATGTTGTACTTTTTGTTTGCCGATGGGTATGGGTATGCCTTGTTGGCTGATGGAATTAGTTTTGGTAGTTGTTAATGGTTGGAATTCCTTGGCAACTGTCGGTAAGTCTATATGATCCTTTTGTAGTTGAGAAATGAGACTATGTGTAGGAATTGTTCCCTTATTCCTTTAGTAAGTAAACACATTTTAAATCTAGGGTTTTATGTTTTTTCCTATAAAATGCTGTCAAAAATGTTGTAGAAACGCCATTTTGTTTCAGTGGCCATTACTTGTGTTCGGAGATTGCTTTTCATTTGCTTTTTGGTTTCAATGGCCTTTGTTTAGTGCTTATTTGTGTTTGAAAGTTCATGATTTGTTGTTGCTTCCTAAGTCCTTTGCTTGTGGATTAATCTTATTCATGACCACGTCGGTAGGGTCGAGGGCATGTATTTGTTGAATGTGAAGGTATATTTGGCATTTATAGAAACTTATCTACAACAACATCCTCATCTACAACATCACTGGCATTTGTGCTTATTTGTTGAAATTGTTTGGATACAATAGCCTCACCTATAAACTTCAATGTTGGAGGGTTAGGACTTTGTACTTTCTAATTTCAAAATTTATTTACCAATGAAAAAATTGAACTAGTAATGGAGAGGAGAATAAAAAATAAATAAATGGTAAAATTATAAAAGATTTAAAAGCCTATGAATGGAAGTTTATGTGAACTAATTCAACCTTTTTGTTAATAGTTTTAAGTTTTTAGGTTTATTTTAGCCATAGCTTTTAGTTTTAAAATTAAAAACATATTAATATTTAAAATTTAATAGAGCTTAAAACATTAAGCTATTATCAATATTTAAATATTTAAGTTAGATTTTAATTTTACTATTTAAAATTTGATATTATTAAATTTAATATAATATATTTAAATTTGAATATTATTATATCTAATAAAATATATCCAAATTTTAATATTTTATTGATGGAATGACCTAGTGAAGTGGGATGTGGCATAGAGTGTTTAATGACACTCTTTTCTTTTCATAACTTCCTCATTATGTTTTCAATATTCTTTCTATTCATCTCTTTTAGCATAAGTGGCGGCTCTTGGCTTTGTTTGAAATGCTTGGTGGCACTCCAAGCTACAATCATTTGTCCTCTGGCTAAAATCTTCTTCATTCTGTTTTCCTTGCTTTCCTAATATGGAGCTGCAATTTAATTTGTATTTGGAAAAAAGAGAAATGTCTTATTGAAGCTTAGTTTCTATTATTTGTGCGAGAAAGGTCTCTATGATGAATTTTGATCCTATTGAGGAAGCAATGGAAGAAATTTTATGGGCTGATTTTTTGGAGGAAGGTGAAAGAGCTTGAGTTAATTCCAATATCTCCTTGGTGTTTGTTTCTAATCTCTTGGATCTCATTCAAGATATGGAGGTGGTAAGGGAACTTGTAGTGTTCTACGTGAAACTAGAGTTTAGGGGTGGTTTGGAGAAAGCCTTGGATGTGGTAGAAGCATCCTGTGGTCACTCATCACTACTTGTGGGAAGAGATTAAGGGTTTCATTCTGATGGGTCTTTTCGGAGAGCTAGAAAAAAGGTTCATTTAGTTGGAGGAAATGGAATGCATGCAAAGGGCCATCTAGTCGATGAAGAGGAAAATTTATCTTGAGTCAATTTAGCACTTATGAATTCCATTACAAAATTCCTTCTTGCACACTATGAATTTCAACATGGAGCAGGCCAAGAATGCCATCAATGTGCTGGTGAGGGAGGCAAAATTCTTGCTAGTTTCTGGTAAAGAGGGCTTTTTTGGTGCTATCCTAGGTCTAGTTGCAGAGCTAGTTTAAGGTGTGATGTTTTGGGCTGCTATGCTTTTAGGATAGTTTTTGTTAAAACCGTATGTTATCATACTTATTTGGTATTTCCAAGCACAACTAGTGATATTGGGTTCCTCTTATGGGGAGCCTTTACATAGTAAGGGGGTTCCATTTTTGTAATATTTTCTATTTTTAATATGATGGAGAAGGGCCTTATCTGTCATTTCATGTAGCAATTAGTTTTAAAAATATTTTAATATTGAATATAAATGTATTTAAATTTTAATATTTTTAATTTTTTTTTATATTAGTAAATTAATATAATATATTTAAATTTTAATATTATTAAATTTAATATAATCTATGTAAATTATGATATATATTTTTTTTTTAATTTTTAATTTGGCGAGGAGGGTTTATTTAGATTGGCCCCACACCAGCAATTGCCACAAGAGAGATCTCCTCCCCTTCAACATATTCAGTTTAAGACCCACTTATTCAACTCTAATCACTTAGAAGCTAAGTAGCCGGTTCGGGTTCGGGTTCGGGGGTTCGGTTCGCCGGTTCGGCAAAATTTTTTGGGGGGTGGGTTCGGTTCGTCTTGGGTTCGTTAGTACAAATTACAAAATATGTAAAATATATATATATATATATATATATGCAGCCCAGAAGCATGAATTAGGATTAGAATTTAGAATATCACATAACTGATAACATCATATAAACAACAAAACCACCATAAACTTGAATGTCATTTAAAACATGCATGATAAATATTCATTGTTCAAACTTCAAGCTCAATATTACAACACTTTCAAAGTTTTAATCATCATATGGATTCTCTAGATCATCCATATCAATGTCAACATTGACATTAGATGAAGTAGGAAGACTAGATGAATCACAAGTGCCAATGGCACCATCACTAGCACTACTAATGTGCCCATGCCCCTGTTGGATATCCTCATCCTCATATGCAATATGTTGGGAACTGCAAGCATCCAAGTCAGTATCCTCTGGCACTATATCCCACAACTTCGTCTCCCCTTCCTTGTAGTTAGGTTGTTTGTGTGAAAGGAGACGCAAGTTGGAATGCACATATACTAAGTTCTCCGCTTTTTTTGACAGCAATTTATTGCGCTTTACTGAGTGGATGAAAGAATATGTGCTCCAATTCCTCTCAGATGCGGATGAACTAGCAACCTATGAAGACAAAGTAAACAATTAAAAATTTATAAATGGAATTATGAAACTTTTAAAACTAAAATATGAAAATTTATTAAACTTACTTGTGATAAAATTTTGATTGCAAGGGGCTGCAAATTTTGGAAGTATTGTCCATGGAAGTACCACCAAGAATGAGCATCCTTTAAGAACCTATCACGGGAGGCATCAACATCTAGATGATTTGAGTGCACAAAATCAGTGAACTCATCCGTGACTACACTCCGCAAATCTCGATCAGGGAAGAGTCTCACAAATGCTGCCTTGTACCCTTCAGCCACTTCTAAATCTCTATATGGAGGAAGCCTTCCTGGTTGTGAAAGAACCTGAGAGCTGTAGTATTTTGGAGTCAATGCAAAGGCAAGAAGGTGTAATGGAGTTGTCATTTTGTTCCATCTTTCTTCAACAATTGTATGCACTTGTTTGAAGAAAGTCTCTTCAGGGTCTTGCTCTCTTGCATTTATGATGCACTTGATCTTCTCAATCATTGAGTCTATACCATCATATATTTGTCCAATGCATGGCTTGTCCATGTCAGTATAGCGAATCATACTCAAAATGGGCTCGGTGAAGCTAAGGAGATACTCCACACGATCCCACCATGAGTCATCTAATATCAGGCTCTTAATTCTTGTTGCTCTTTCAGTGCTGCTTTGCCTCCATATAGACCAATTGGTGCTAATTACCATGCTAGAAAGTGCTTGCCTAACTTTCACAAGTCGTCTCAAGACGATTGTATTAGAGGCAAAGCGGGTTTCTGCAACCTATTGCAAATTAAAAAAAAATAATTAATATTTAAAAATAAACTTTAAAGAAGAATTTAAATTAGATTGAACAATCAAATTATGAAAATCAGAAAATGACAAATGTAAATATTACTTCTCTTACCTTCAATAGCTCCAATTTTGAAAATGTTCTAAAGATCCCTTGAGACAAGTGGTGGTTGGTGACGAACATCTAAATGTCCTCAGCCTCAGTATACAATTGTTTGATCCATTCAATTTTATTCCCAATCTTTTGCAGCATAAGATTGAGTGAATGGACCGCACAAGGTGTCCAAAAGATATGTGAATATCTTTCCTCAACCAACAACCCTGCAGCTCTACAATTCTTTGCGTTGTCCGTTACAACTTGAACAACGTTGCGGGCTCCCACTTGCTCAATGGCTGCAATAAGAATATTAGCAATAAATTGCCCATCTTTTACTTGCCCCTCACAATCCACGGCTTTCAAAAACATTGCCCCTTTAGGGGACACCGCTATGACATTGATCAAAGGCCGATTTTTTGAGTCCTTCCAACCATCTGAAACAATGGACACACCTGTCTCAACCCATGAATCTCTTATTGGCTTCAATGCATCTTCAACCAACTCAACCTCCTTTTCCAATAAAGTGCTACGCACCTTCTCATAACCCGGGCCCTTGTACCCTTTTGGAGCTTCATTAACCGCTCTCAACATCTCTTTCCAATATGGAGAACGAACAACATTAAAAGATAGTCCATTGGCATATATGCATCTTGCTACACATTGGTCGGCAAGGGCTCGACTCTCATTTTGAAATGCAACTTCCAAAGGTCCCTTTGCTCTCTTGTTTGCAAAAGGTTGTGCACTTTGAGCTTGAAGATTTGGAATGGCCATAAATGGGTGGTCTTCTACCACAATATTGGGATTGGGATTAGATGGGGGCTGCATTCCCTTTGATTTTTTATTTGACAAAGGGTGATTTCCTTTTTGGGCTTCTCGTTGATCTGCTAGTTCTTGCTCCATAATGTATTTTGCAACTGTCTCAGGTTGAATAGGGGCATCTTTCTTTCCAGGGCAAGGTGAGATGCCTTTTCCACTTATGCCACACAAATGTGCTTTCACCCTATGGTATGAACTAGAATATTGAACATCACACCCATTGCATTTCCAAACATAACCACCACCACCTGGAAGCTGTCTTATCATTTCAACATATTGCCATAGAGGAGAATTTGCATTTGTTTTGAACTTTGGGTTTGGTTTAGCTATGGAGCCGGAGGTAGAACCCATTGACATTGTGATTCCTATGGCAATTTGTTTTGCAAACAACACATTCAAAATTTGAATGAAAACAAAATATAATAATTTTTAAAAAATTAAAACCTAGCTCTTTTGAATCTTGCACAATGTATACATTCATAGAAGAACAGAAAAAAAAAGATGCAAAACAAAGTTTCTGTTTGTAAAACAAAACAAAAAAGAATGAAAAAATGAGAAAAAAATGAGAAAAACATACCTTTTTGCAAAAATAATCTTCAACAATCTTTGTAGCAGCCAATGAACACTTGCAAATCTGTAGGAATGGCAATGCAATCGTTGTAGAAGCTTCAACAATCAATATTCAACTCCTTTTGTCAATCCAACAAGTTAAAATAAGAAGTCAGCCTCTTGGAATGAAAATGCTTGTTTGCAAAACAAATGAATGAAAATGAGGCAGCTTTAGGTGTTTAACATGTTTTAGAGGTCACTTTTAGGGTTCCCATGGGCGTGGGTCAAAGTCAAAGGGAAGGAAACATTAAAAAAACAAAAAAAAATCACTTTTTGCCGCCCAGACGCCCGGGTTCTGCTTGGGTTCGCCTTGGGTTCGCCCGGGTTCTGCTCGGGTTCGCCCGGGTTCTTCACCGGCGAACCAAGGCCCAAATGCAAGGACCCTGGCCGAACCAGCAGAAGGACCGGACCAGGACCCGGACCCAGGGCGAACCCGGACCAGGACCCGGGCCAGAACCTGAAGAACCGGCTACTTAGCTTAGAAGCCACAATGGAAATCCAAAAGCCACCACTTGGAATTTTATCTATAGATGTCACTTTGGGGATTTGAACATGGATCTCCATCTTGAGAACCTTATGGCCTTGCCATTTAAGCACAACCCCATTGACAGAAATTTTAATAATTAATATTATTTATTTAAATTGAAATATTTTATATTTTATGTTTAAATTATTTTTATTGAGAGGGGTAAACGCTTTTGACCCGGAGCTATGAACTGGTGAGGTCACAAATGGGGACCTCATCCCCAAAGTAAACACTCAACAATTACACCCCAATGGGGTTTGAACCTTGATGGCAAGAACAACAACACAACTACTTAACCCTCACACCATGCCACTATTGGCATTTTATGTTTAAATTATAATTATATTACTTATAAAATAAAAATAAAAATTGCAGATTAATATTATTAGAATTTAATCATGAATGTTTTTGCCAAAATTTATCAATTGACAAACTTGTTCTGAATTTTATCTTCACCGAACTGAATTACAAACATGAACCTTGTGACTTGGGTGTTTCAGTCATTTCTTGCCACTTAGTGGCATCCAATATAACACATCATCTATAGAAAGATTAATGATTTCTGAAAAAAAAAACTTATCATGAGACATAGAAGTGATGAAGGGAGCAATTATGGTCATGTCTTGCCATTGTGAGATAAATATGGTTTATATGTAATATAACCCTTCAAGAACTATAATAGGGGTGCAAATGTGCTTGCCATCTTGATTTAATGCTTCTCATGAACACCCAAGATTAGGTTTACATCTTGTAAAATTTTCTAAGGTTTTGACAGTGGTTGTTTGTATTTTGTACCCTTTTATATAGTTTTATGATATAATTTATAATGGAAATTTTAAATCTATGGTTGGTAGGTTTGGGATTTTGTGGAGAGGGAGTAAGATATTATATGTGGATATGATTGACACCCACTGTAACAAATTTTGTGCTTAAGATCAGTAAAAATTGCTACAGTTTTAAGACTCAGAAATGTTTAAGGAAGCAACTACTTGTAGGACCATGTAGAATTGCAATACTTTGCTTATCAAACATAAAAACAAATCTGTTGCATAGTAGCAAAAATATTTCTTGGGATTGCCTCGGCAAACCAAAAGATATAGATTTTTCAATTAATTGGGACAAAATTGGTAATTAAAAAATGCAAAAAAGTCATAGAAATAGAGAATATTATGCAAGTTTTTTTAATTTCATGTCAAGTAAAGGAAAAACACTGCTTCTCCATCCACTATAACACAAAACAGTTTTAATATTTTGCTTTACCTTCCTTTCGACCACCCCTAGCATGTTCCCTGTTGTGATTACATGGTAGGGTTGAGAGATGGAGCCCCCACCAACACAAGCAAATTAAATCCATTGAAGCCACATGGACACTCATGGTACATGCCCTTTTTTATTATTTTATTGCTTTTAACCAAGCTTCAAACCCTTAAAAAAATGTGGGTTTGAAGGCCATAGAGCAGTCATTAGGCACTAAATAAATGAGAATGGAATGGATATTTGCTGAAGAATGAATGCCCTTGAGTGAACTCTAATCTGTCCAATGCTTGGTTACTTAGATAAAATCCAAATCTGCAATGTAAAAATATGCTTTTGATGGAAAATTAAAAAAAAAGTATTCTACAGGCAAACTGAAAACTCTGGACGAAAAACAGTAGTTTATATGTAATTAAACCAGCTTCAGGTATTGTCCCTGCAGTTGAGGAAAAAATGGAATTCTTCAGAATCATGCCAGTGATCAGAGGAAAACTTTTGCGATCTGATCCAAATCTGATGATCCACTTGGCTGAGAGGTGATTTATCAGTATAATTATGAGTTATAAAATTTTTTACTGTCATGATCTGTTATATATTTTTAAGATATTCATGAAATTGATTACGCCTTATACTTGTTACCAATAGGAGAATCGATACTCAAAATTAGAGACTGGTTTATACTCATAATACTTATAGCTTCTTAACTTTTAACAACAGGGTGAGTTACAGACTTGATTGCTAGGTTGGTT
Organism: Sequoia sempervirens; assembly: GCA_007258455.2. Lineage (NCBI taxonomy): Eukaryota > Viridiplantae > Streptophyta > Pinopsida > Cupressales > Cupressaceae > Sequoia > Sequoia sempervirens. The sequence continues at coordinate 99,508 of VDFB02340675.1, read as the reverse complement.
TGACTAAGTTCCCAGCATTTCGCACTTGCCCATGTAGGCATTATGTCTTGACAGTCTTTGTGATTACCTATGCATAGACAATGAGGAAAGCAATCCTTAAACAATCAGGTGTCTTATAGACTTCATCATAAGTTTGGTATGCATAAGTTCTTGACACTTATTGCTTGTTCTCCTAGTGGTTGTGTCTCAAAATTTAACCTAATCCTGTATAATTGAACGATGCAAGGAAAGGCAACTTTGTGCACATCTTATGCTAGGATGGATATGGATTAACGAAATATTTTTACTTATTCGAAATTCTACTACTGTTGTGACTGCCACTTGCACAGATCTATCTTAGCATGGGTTTGAGATACATGGGAAGGTGTCGAAGGCTCATAGATGTTCTTATGCCCATAGTGCTTTGGGATTGACACCTTGAGTCTTTTGGATGGGCATGTGCTAGTCAGATATATCTTTTTCCTTATTTTAATTTTGTTGCAACTTGAACTGAAATTCTCTTGTAGGCAATTCGTCAGTTCATATACTGATAAAGATTTGCCACCATTGTATGCTTATGTTTTCTACTCATTTTTACTGCCCTAGAACAACATTTTGAAGGCTTAAAAGTTGCTTTAGATTGGGATGTGCTTGATTCTCCACTTAATTTTTCTGCATTACATTTGTTTACTTTAGGATTTTGAGCTGTCCATGATGTTACTATGATTTCCTTTATAGATGAAGGATATGTGAAGAAAATCAATCTTCTTATAGTTGCGTTTTTAATTCTTTCATTGTGAAATTTTGCTCGAGTCTTAACTAAGTTTTCTATGCAGCATGATTCACATGTCTCTGAAAAAGACAGGAGAAAAAGCAGAGACAACTACCATGACAAGGAAAGGGAAAAGGATTATCATCATCGAGATCATCATAGGGATAGGGGTGAGAGAGATGATAGAAGTTGGCGAGACAAGGATAGAGACAGGGACAGGGACAGGAATAGAGACAGAGACAGAGACAGAGATCGTGAGCGGCACAGAAGTCGTGATTATGATAGGTGACTCCAACTTGCCACCATTTCGTCTATTGACATGTAATCCACTTTAGAGCAGTTGATGGTTGGATACCCTCCAATGCCTCCCCAAGAATTCATCTCACATGAAACCAAAACTAGATGTACTGTCATGTCTCTATGATATTCTGAACATTGTCTTCTATGTATGGTTTAGCTTAGTCCTTATGTCATTTGCAGGCAATCAATTTGTTTTATTTTTTTCTTTATTTTTGTATTAGAATCATATTTTTAGGACTTTGCAGAAAGCTGCTTCTTTTTATAAGATATATATTGCATTGTTGTTTTATCATTTATGTGGTTGGACTTCTATTTATACATGTCTTTATGCATGGTATTTTCTAGACCAAAATTTAATATGCTAAATAATTTTGACACTATCACTTTTGAAGGCTTTTCAAAATTTTTTCATCATGCACTTGAGTATATTTCTAAAATGCTGAATATACCTGTGTATACACTTGAGTGTAAATCTCATGGAGGTTTGTTTCAGAAATGGATCATAATTCCTAAAGCATTTAACTAGTGTTTTTCTGCTACCAAATTCAGGTACCAAAATTATGATCATGACAGCGAAAGGAGACATAGTCACCGATCGCATTCACGCTCAAGGGGTTCAAGGGATCGCTCTAGGTCTCGTTCACGGTCACACTCTAAAAGGTGTGTAGAGGTTTTCCTTCATTGTTTGGAGTTTTGACCTAGTTTCTCTTTCTGAATTGAAATTGTGTACTTCATGTCATGCCATGTTGCATCTCTGAATCTTTGTTTATGTTTCAGAACCAATAGATGTTTTAATATGTTTGCTATGGAGGTAACTCATTGAAAGATATTTAATAGTACATGCAAAACCTTACGCACCTTATTTTGTGTGGGTAATACTTGACCAAGTTTTAATCTAGCCACAATTATCTATATCTTAGTGATGCAAATTACTGGTGAATAATTTAAATAATAGTACCATTTGAGCTAGATCTTAGTCATTTTCGGTTACCCATTCCCATCTTAAACCATCCATTTCTAAAATTTCCTTATAACTCATTTCATATGTAATTGCAGCAAACGAGTTAGTGGTTTTGACATGGCACCCCCTGGTGCAGCAGTGATGGCAGGTGCTAATGTTGCAGGTTTGTATATATATTTCTTCTTGAATTTGATATCCATAATTTTGTATAGTAGATTATCTTTTAGTGTAATCCATTCTTCTGAAGTTTTGAATACATGATTTTTATTTTGATAATCTCATTGGCCATCCCATAGTTGTATAATTTTCTGCAAAATTGCTTCTGCTCTAATGGATATGATTGATGTTGTGTTGTCCACCATAAGTTCAAATGATTAATTCTTTATATTCCATGTATGAAGGCAATTCTTAAATTTGTACTTTTTTTTTGAAAAATAACCAATTTTCAAGTGTGCTAAAAAATAGTGTATGGCCATTATAACCTGCATGTGTTTGGGCAGGTGGTCTATTATTCTCAATTACACATCTTATCTGATGTATCATTTCTATGCTCTCAAGTGTGAAATATATTATATTATAGATAAGCACCATAAATATATTCATTGTTACAGCCCCAATTTGTAACATTAACAAGTCAAATTTAACTTGCCTGGAGTCTGCATGGGAAAGAAAGAGTCCAAATCTGCCAAAGACCCTGAGGGGTCAAAAAAAGACTAAACTGATCAATCAAACATAGATCGATAAAGTTACAAAGTGGGCCTTGATTGGACAAAAATCAGTGATATCCTCTATTGGAGAAGTTGTAAAAGTCAAAAGCTATTTAAATAGCAAAAGGAAGTTAAGGTTTTCCTTCCCTTTGGAAGGCGAGAGGTACAATATGTCTCATAAAAGAACTCCTCCAGGTTATGTGATGGTGTAATCAGTGATGCAACAGAATCCTTTTCAAGTATTTGGAACATTCTCCATTGATGGAGATATTGTGAAGCCGTCAGAGATATTATGGATCATTTGTTGCAAATGGTGGCAGGTTAGGAATTGATATCAATGATGGATAGCTTCCCAGGATATTAGCAGGTTGTGGTCAAGGAGTCCAAGCAACACAAAACAACATTTACAGCTCCTTGGGGTACCTTTGTTTATGTAAGGATGCCATTTGGGCTAAAAAATGCAGGAGCCACCTTCCAAAGAGCGATGGATGTTTCCTTTGTGGGTTTGATAAATGAGATCATGGTGGTTTATCAAGATGACTTGATTGCTTACTCCAAGGATAGGAATGATCATCATAAGCACTTGGAGTTAATCTTCCAATGATGCTTGGAATATGGGATTTCCTTAGATCCTATTTGGTGTGTAGAAAGGCAAGCTCCTTGAACATATAGTGTCTAAGGGGTGAGGATTGACCCTTAGGGCCTTAAAGAATAAGAGCAATAAACTTCATCCCATAGCTCAAAATAGTCAAAGCAATGCAATCCTTTTTTGGGTAGATCAATTTTGCTAAGAGGTTTGTTCTTAACTTTGTAGAGGAGATAGGCAGTTCCAAACATGTTCAGGAAGACACAATCAATTAGCTAGTATAAGTAATCAATCTGTTCCTTTTTAGAGATAAAAGACACGCTCAAGCATGCACTAGTCTTGGCAAGTTCTGATTATTCAAGGTTTTTTCATCTGTTCTCTTTTGCTTCCTTTTACACTATAGCCACTATTTTACTTTAGAAAAATGCTAATGGGTATGAGTAACCTATTGCCTCATTTAGCAAGTAATTACAAAATGCTAAGTTGAATTATTCCCTCATGGAAAAACATGTGCATGCTCTTGTTAAGGCTGTTAAAATTGTTAGATCCTATCTTATAGGAGCAAGAACCATGGCTTGTGTGGCTTATATTGAGCTGTGAAGGACATCTTTGTTCAGCAAGAAGCTTTGAGCCAGAGATTCAGGTGAAATAATATGCAGGGCTATGATATGGATGTGCAAACAAAGATTTGTTAGAGGCCAAGGATTAACCAAACTCATTGCTGATGTTAACATGGAAGCAACCAAAGTAAATGATGTTAGCATTGATCTTGCACCCCTTCCTTGTTTGGTGAAGAATGACCCATGGTATAAGGGCATAGTTTTCTTTTTGGAAAATTTTAGTTGTCCTCTAGGATTGAATGATAATCAGCAAAGGACACTAAAGTTGGTAGCCTAAGGTATGTGCTTGTACAAGGTGAAGTGATGTAGAGAAATCCTTATGGGCTGCTACTTAAATGCTTGACTCGAGAGCAATCTATCAAGGTTATCAATGAGTGTCATGAAGGGCTTTGTAGTGGATATTTTATGACAAAGACTATAGCACAAAAGGTAATAAGAGTAGGGTATTGGTGGCCAACATTGTTTAAGGATATGGCCAAATTGGTTAGGAAATGAAATACTTGCCAAAAGTTCACCGATAAGATGAAATTTGTAGGTGCTTTCCCCCTTATACCCAGCTTAGTGGAAGCTCCATTTCAATAGTGGGTGTAGAAACCCTAGTTTCCCCCTGATACTGATTTTGATTGAGTTTTGAGTTTTTCTGAAGGTTTTTGGTTTTTTTGCAATTTTTGAGTTTTTGATGCAATAAATGAAATGGTACGACTTTTGCTAATAATTGAAATAAATTCAATAAAAATGCTAGATGGATAATATGCGTTGGAAATGCAAGGTAGAATGAAGGCGTTTCATATATTATTCATAAGAGCTCAATACAAAATGGATCTGCTAACATGCAAGAATAAATTAATGATTTTTATTGTAAAAACCTGGTAAACCAGCAAGCTGAAGAAGGTACAGATTTGGTACGGCTGATGTAAAATGATGCTCTCTCCTTCCTGAAACAATCTCAGATGCCTCCCAGTATCCTAGCGCCCACACAGGTGAAGACTGGCAACCAAAGAGTTAGGCGTTTTCTTCAAGGAATAAACACGCCTTTATGAAAAGTACGGCCCAGGTACAGTTGTATGGCTGAGACAGCAATCAGCAATAATTTAAAAAGTACGGCCTCCCTCTGATGTCTCTGAATGATGAAGAATATGTGCGCCCAGGTAAATAGATGCTTTCTGAATGATAAAATATGCTGAAGCTCTGTAAATGAATTAACTCTGAAGATCAATGATTTCCTCTGAGTGAGAAAACCTCTGCTGGCAATAGATCAAGTGTTATTTCACACTCTCTGAATTGCTTTCCGATGGAGATGGCTCGTTCCCCAAGGAAATCGAGTTCAAACCCTAAGGTTCTGTGCTCAGACCAATTTGATCAGTTTCTCAAAATCCAATAATCACATAATGGCTCAAAACCCAAGGCAAATCCTCTAATATGCTGAAAAGTGCGATTTCCTTAAGAATAGGGTTTTGATAAAATATTCACATTTTAATCTTTTAATAATTCAATAGTCTCTGTGAAATATTTAAATCATAATTTAATTGCCAAATAGTCCCCCTCTGATGATGGCGCACCCCTCAATGAGAAATCACTTAAGTTATAATTTAATATTATAACTTTATATTATAATCATTAAATAATTAATATTTAATAAATGCAATTAAATATTAATATCTTCCTCGATACTCATCCGATGATTGATCCGTCTGAAGCTGACGCACTCTGAAGTGATTCCGAATACTGCCAAAGCCATACTGCTAAAAATAGCAGGGGTCCCACAAAAAGTCTCCACGAGCCAAAACGAAAGACTACTGATCAATCTCTAACTGAAGCTGAGCCAAGCTCGACCTCTATCCAGTCTATCAGCCTACGAGGGTCGTGTGATAGGCCAATCCTGTACTCCGAGAGATGTCACTGAGAAGGGGACATGACAGTGGGGCATTGATTTTTTTGAAGAGATTGTTGAAATGTCAAGCAATGGATATAAATGGATCCCTGTAGCCACCAATTATTTTGCCAAATGGGTGGAAGCAATCTCTATTAGAAATGCAATATCTAAGTGGTGATTGGCGTTTACTCTTCCTTTTGATAGAGCTAATACTTGAAATAATGAATGGATATAGCATTAAAATATATTTTTATTCACACATGAAGTTATTATAGAAGTAGGCCAAAGATGATTAGCCAAGGATTAGACAACTTCCCCTAACTACACAAGATTTATTTAAAGAGTCGAATGATTGCCAAGTAGAACACAACTATCTATCAAGTGACTCCTATAACTACAGCTAACCAAAAGTTGACAAACATTTTATACAGTCATTTACAACCATATTAACAAAACATAATCAAGGCATTGTATACAAACTACATCATCCCCCAAAGGAAAGTCATCTTCCAAACGACAAAGAAAACAAGTAATCATCAACTAGCAACCAAAACAATTTGATAATAATTTGATCTTTCGACAACTAATGAGTGTTTCATGATGAAAGGCAAACAAAGATTTGGAATGATCGTTTCAACTAGTAGTAGAATGATGCAGGAGCATCCTGGGCGAATGGGTTATCTGCATCAACCAAAAAGATTTGCAGTTTAATTTTCAGTCTTGGCTTGTTTGGTTCTCTATCGACAGACAAACATGGATGTGACTTTGAAAATGGAAAAGACATTCAATGAGAATATCAAATTGCATTAAATACGTTAGCGCTTACAAAGTTTTGAAAAGCTCAAACAATCGTCGAATAAAGATTTTCAGGGTTCCATCGTTGTCACCATGTCTACATGGATATAAACAAACTATATGGAGCAACTTATTAGAATCCTTTCAAAAACATGAGAAATTTTATTATTTTCTGCTTTATTTCCAGTCACCATTAAATCCTTTATGGACAGACATTTGTGCAAGCAATATGTCATCAATCTAAGGAAATTGTTCCACATATTCATGCTTGGGCTGCTGAGTGATATATCTTGATCGAATATGAAAAGACTTAAGGTGATTTCTTCCTGAAATGTTTATTGAAATGCATTTCATGTTTTAATTAAGTCAATCAACTTTGCCATCGATTTAATTCTTTGAGGGGTCAGTGGTTACAAAGAATGATATACTTCTTGGCATTTTAAAATAAATAAAATCAGTCAAAGAGAGAAGGGGCACACATACAGAAATTGAAGAGCCAGCATGGAAAATAGAAGGAATGTGAGGGGGCGGCTGGAGAATGGAAGACCCCATGTTTAAATTTTAAAAAAATGCAGATTTAAAAACAAGAAGAGGTGCGTACAGTTAGAGAGGCTAGAGGGGAGGCTGCGCTGAAAGTGAGATTGGAAGAGGGGCTGCCAGTCACTTGAATAATTTAAATGCATGAGAAAGAAGGATAGAGGGCTACGCCGAGAAGGAGGAAGACTGTGCAGCATATGGTAAAGGGCTGCTATGCCCATATTATGGATACTTAAAAATATAAACAGCAGATAGAGAATGATTGCTTGGGAGAGGAAAGAGGCTGTGCAAGGAAGTTAAAATAAAAGAAATCAGCAAAGACCACCCATGGGCAGTGTGAACATTTGTATACATAGATGGAATGAGGTCACCAAGTGCAGAGAGAGAATTACTGGAACAAAGAGATAACACAGAATGCAAAACTCAGTCACATGGAGAGCGCTGAATTGTATGCCATTGTAATAAATGAGAGTTAAGTCAATTTGTTTTGGTGTAATTAAACTTGCATCATTTGAGTTTGTTAATTCTGGTAAATGAAATTGGTGTGATTGAGCAAAAATTATATGCCTGTGGAATAAGATTATTTTATCATTGTTGTGTCTTATGAAATTCTGAATTGAAAACTTAAATGACAAATAAATTTGTCAACTTAAGTTGTGTCAGATGCAAAATTATGAGGTGGTTTTATAATTTGGTTTTGTGATAGCAAGAGGAGTTGGTAGTTGATTGAGTGTTCGTTTGCCCCTGCATCAAGAAAGGAAAATTGACGAAGGAAACTTTGATCATCAATAGATGGAAGTCCATGTAGAGCATTAGTTGAATCAACATAGCTAAAACACAAGCTAGTGTATGGAGAATGCAGTCGCTAGTGATCATACAATTTAATGAATAGTGGCCGAGAACCAAGCAAACAAGGAACCCAATTTGACTGCACACTAGACTTTGAAAATGCTTCACCCAATCGATATCTAAACCCAGATGGTATTATAGACACTTCAAGATTATCCTCATGAGTAAAATTTTGTTCAGTATCCCCATATTTCATGAATGCACTTTTGTTCAATTCACCAACTTGAAGGAATGATTCTTTGTTTTTGCCAAATGCAAAGTATAAGGAAGAGCCAATTGTACAAGAGTCAATAGTAGCTCACAGTGACCATACAAAAGAGTTATTTGCATTTTGTAGAACAAAACCTGAACCATTTAATTTATGCCTGCTAGACCATACAATAGTAAGAAAAGAAATTGTCAGACCATACAATGTAACTCCTTTGAGTAGGCTGTACAACAACAACAACAACAACAACAACAATTGGAGAGAAATCAGTGGACTGTATAGCAGGGTGAGTAGTAGGTACAATAGAAGGAAGTACACAAGTTGCAAGCTATTCATGAGTAGCTAGCAATGACTGTATAATGGAGACAACAAATAGAAATTGTGTAGTACCAAGAGAAAATAGGGAAGCATATGACAAACATTGAAAGTGCAAGTGTACATTAAGAAGCTTTCAAAGAAGCCATACTAGGTAAACTATTGTTGATGGTTGTACAATCTTGTGGAGTTTCTTGTAGTTGTTGTATAATGAAGCATGTTGAATAGACTATATGAGTGTTGGGGTTTAAATTAGCACCTCTGGAGTGCTGATTGTAAACGTTCAGCTATTTCAAATGTTTTGCAACACTTCTTCGTTATTTAAAGAGGAGAAGTCCCTCTCTGCTGGGAGCAATGCGTAGGGAAGGGAAATGTAAACTAAAGTTCCTATCTTTTTATGCTTCAGCGGCAGGACACAAGGGTGCACAAACACAATGCGCCGTAGCTAAGCTTTTTCTCTGGTTTCTGCAGATCTCAACTACGACTAATCTAGCTTCTATCTATCCAATACCTTCAAGGTAAACAAAGCATGAGGGTAAAGGAGCGGGAATGGTTTGGTTGGATCACCTGAATTCGCCGTCTCCTGAGAATATGACCGAGGCTCTGAACTCTCGGGTATACACCGGGATAAGGTTGGTACAAGCAAACGCTCTATACGGTAAACTAGATCTGAGACCTGCCAAGGAGGAGGGACTCCTATCCGAGGTATGGGCTAGGAAATAGTTTACGAGAAACAACAGATTTACGATGCCTTGGCCAGCGAGCTTGCTAAGGAGGAGGGACTCCTATCCGAAGTATAGCTTGGAAGTCAATACATTAAACAACAACAAACGATAACTTGTCCATAACAAATGTCCAAGGAGGAGGGACTCCTATCCGAGGAGGGAAATGAAACAACGAGCTATTAAACACAAGACGTGGACACAACTCAAAAAGATTGACCAAAATGCAAGCGCCTTCTGATATTCTCCTTCAAAGCTTCATCAACGAATTACAAAGGTTGGGAAAGCAAAGGCACGAAATCATGCACAATTACAATCGACCAACGAACTCTCATCCAAGAGTGAACAAATATCCGCTTTCAAAGCTGTTGGCAACAATGGCGCAACAATTTTGCATAGCAAGTAAAAGTTAAACAAATAATGAGCCCAAGGCTCTTATTTATAGAACTCAAAGGAGTGGGCAACCCCAAAATCTCCTTGAGTTAACAATGAGTTCTTGCCAATCAATTAGCAAGATTTATTCCTAAAAAGGGGGAACAAGCAGTTAACTGGAAAACTACTTCAGTTAACTGAAAGTCAACAAAGAGTCAACTGGAAACTACTTCAGTTGACTGAAAGTAAACTAAAGGTAAACTTTAATGAAAGTATCCCTCCAAAATAGACATCCACATTTAGTGGAGATCTAAGATCCACAAATCATGGAAGTCAAATAGACATCCTTAATCAGTGGGATCTGACAATGCATGATTTAAGGAAAGTGGAGTTAAACTTGGAAAGAAGCATCAAGTTAACTCCAACTACATTTAATACCATCTTGAGTTGACTTGGAAAGAAGCATCAAGTCAAACTCAAGTCTCATAAATGCCACTTGGAGGGTGTATGGCGTCCTTTTTGGGTGCATTTATAATTCGCCATTAATCAGCAGTGTCTCTATCCATTGATTGACTTCATCAGCTTCTGGGGAGTTAATGCTCTGTAGGATGATGACGTGGCGTCGTAGCATGATCTCACCCGTTGTGAGCTGATTTCCGAAGTCAATACACTGAGATGCTGCCTCTTCAAACTTGGTTGATAAAGCTGCTACCTTAGCCAGCTTGCAACCATCTGGATCATCAAGAAAGGTACTGCGGATGACATCCCTGAACTGGTTTTGTACAGTAACCATCTCGACGTATTCTCCTCCCTCACGCTGATATTCCATGCAAGGGAAAGATATCACCAACATTCTTGCGAAGTTGATAATAGTGGCAACCACCCGTCTGTAATCAATCAACTCTACTGAATGAGCGTCATAGGCTTTCACCTTGTACGCCAATTGTTCCTTCCAAGCAAAAAGATGTTGCTTGTTTTCCTCAGAGTATACTGATTGATATGCCAATTGCAAATCTGCAATTGTGCTTTCGTCTTCAAGCCTCTTTTCTGCAATCCTTTGTTCTGACTGTTGGATCTCTGCACGAAGTCCATGTGCTCTATCGTAACTGGTATAGGTTTGCCAGATACATCTACCCTTGAGAACAAACTCTTCCACTTGATCTCTCAAGTGTTTGCCGAATGTTATCAATTGCCGATGATTTTGTTCAGCGGGGAGATCTAGTAGTCCTGCTGGTAGGGCTGAGACATTTGGTGTGCCATGTATCAAGCTAGTTATGTAAGACCTCAGTTTCTGATTTTCAGCCTTTAAGGCTGCTTTTTCTTTACCATCCTTAGCCATTCTTTCTTGTGCGCTCACCGAGGCTATTCCAAGAAGGTCTGCCTCCACCTGTCGTGTAGTCTTCCCGAGGTTAAGTTGAGACAAAGTGTAGTCTTCTACTTGGACCTTGTGTATGCTTTTCTCTACTGGTGGAGCGACAGTCTCTATGATGATCTCACACTCTGCATTCCTTTCTATGTGAACTTGATTCTTCAACCTTTTCGCTGACGTGTCTTGTGGGACGTGATCGAATTCGGTAAAGTCAAGTTCATAGGAGGGTTTTTCCCTCTTTCTTCCTAGGAAACCTTCAAGCCAAATAGAATCTCGGCGAACTTCGCTAGGAGGGACGTGAGGCCCTTGAATGCTAGATGTGTGAGACTGTGCTGGAGCAATGTCTCTTGGTGGCGAATCCAAGTCGATGAGGACTTGTGACCGCTGTGGTACTGGTGATATTGGCGGCTCTGCTTCCATAACAGGCACCGTTTCTGCTGCTGCTTCTACTATTGTTGCTTTTGCCATTGGCTCAGCCACTGTTCTTCAACAATTACTGCTGGGTTCCTCCGTGATAACTTCAATCAGGGGTAGCAATCTCTACTCTTTGTTCTGGGGCAATAATACGTGTGATTATTTCAGACTATGTGTGGCTTTCTCCACTGGTGTCCTCTGTGTTCTAGGCTTTGACATCCTCATCCCTCGGGGAGGATTGCACCATTGCTTCTGCCTAGGCTTCCTTTTTGAAGTGGAAGGTGGTGTAGACTGAACCTGTGGCGGCTCTGCTCTGTGAGGTATCACCTTCCTTGATTTCTTGCTGTCGAGATAGAGTTGGCTATTTCTAACCACTCTACTCATTCTTTCTTCTATAGACGTGTCTTCTTTGGCATACCAATCCACTCTCGGGAGCGGTTGGGAGTCAACTGAATCTGCGAAGAATGAGGGGAGAGTGACTTCCCCTTCATCATCGGACAGGCCCTCGATGTCTGCTGACATAAAATCAGCAATTTGTGAGAGTCTGAACCTGCTGTAGTTCCTTCTTCGCACTTCATACTCGTCTTTGCAATTTACCCAATAATCTTCCATAGAAGACTTATGTGACGAGTGTTGCTCGAGGTGTGCTGCATAGAGTCCTCTGGGATCATAGGATCTTCTATCAATGAGATACTTGAGGTTAAACCTCGCTGTTTCCTGACTCATCATCTTAGCATCTGCCGCGAATCCACATCTATATAGTCCCATCTCAACGGGAAAGTTAACAGCTGTCTTCCTCTTCAAGCGCAAGTAGACATGAACCTCGGACAACTGTCTCAGGAATTCCATGAAGACTACCCTATCTGAAGGGTATCTTGGTAGCATGGCGGGGTGGCCAATGTAGCCATACACGCGTATGTAGGAGAACGTAGGGAATTGAATGAACCAATCCGCCCAATCCGCCATTGCCTCTCTGGCTGTCTGTGAAATACGCACGTGCATCTCATGGTTAAGCTCACGTACTGTGTGCATAATGAAGTTATCACTCGTTCTCTTGAAGTGTCGCTCCGCTTGAGTAAACTCAAGACGTGCGAAATGTTCGTGAACCTTTTGCACACCTAAGGTTCCCACATTGTTCAATAACCTGAAATCGCCTTGGAAGGCTATTAGGTATACTAGGTAAGAGCACATGTGGAACCTATGAGCTTCCAGATACCCAGTGATTTGTCGGTGGAGTGTGTCACTAATCAAAGTGGCCCAGTCGTAATATTCCCTTCTGCCAATGATTTTAGCAATGACATAGTACATCCATGGCTGGAATTGACGACCATCTTCTTCTCCAGTGATTCTATTGAGTAGAGTGATTAACACTGCGTACTCATCTTTACATTCTCCTCGTCCCAACAACTTAGGCAAGCTTGCCTTTGTCACTTTTAGCCATTTTTCAGCCATAACCTTTTGACATTTGTCCTTAGCTGTCTCAAATGCCCTCTCACATTCCGTCACTGATATGACTTTGCTGTTAGGACATGATGGAATATCAAAACACCGTTCGATATCCTGAGGCTTTAGACTGCAAACAATTCTTCCATCTGCTGCTCTGATTTCTCTGGTGGTAGGATTGTAATGCTTGATACAAGCGATTACAAGCTCTACGCTTTGAAGTGTGATGGGAATTGATGCGGCCTGCAGCAACCCGGATTCTTCAATATTCTGCAATGTGATTTGATTCATGCCTTCTAGCTGCTCCAAATCAACCATTGGATTTACTTGGTGTAAATTTGTGTCAACTGTTTTCAAGTAATCATGGAGTAAGACCGTCTTAGTCTCGTATTGTACCTGGGAGTACTGCATCTTGAAAAACTTAAAGATTGACTGTAATCTTGACCTTGTTCAGATGATTTTTGGAAACCCTTGAAAATAGCGCCTCGCCGAGAAGTATTTTTCTGGAAAAAATCTGGCACATGGGTTTTGTTCGTGCTTCAATGCTGAACAAACCCAGTTCCTCAGAATTTGGATTCTGAAACTTTTTTGGAAAAACCCCCAAAAATAGGGGCAGCAAGTTTGCTGATTTTGGAAAATTTGTCAAGATGGGTTTCTCTGGAAAATAATGCTGAATCTACCCAGTTGATCTGATCTGATGTAGCCTGCTGCTTTTTCTGTCAAATGCAAGAAAACCTAAGACCAGAAGAGAGGAAATAGACAGAAGGTGGATTGGAAGTTTTATCTGATTCCCTGAAAAAATCTATCTCTGGGTCCAATCCTCAAAATAGCAATCCTCTTCTGCTTCAGATCTGCAAGAAAAATTGAAGAACGGATGAAAACCTTGTTCAGATCTACTAATGGCGTCCTTGAGAGCTTGTGGCTGATCTTGATCTCTTAACCTGCAATGAAATAATGAAATGGGATGCCTTCACCTTGAATATATATGTTTAAGCTTCAGATCCACAAGTTTGGGGACCTAACTCAAGCTCAAAAGGTGATTTTGGCTTGATCTAAAGTTGAAAAGGTGATTTCCACCAATCGTGGAGTGTTTTAGCCAACTTTAACTCAAAAAGCTCTTGACTTAGTCAACAAATTGACCCTTGACTTCTTTAGGTGTCCCTTTTGGTTTCTTGCAAACTTTTAAATATTTTCTCCTGAAAGCCCTCTGTTTGATCTTGAATCTAGCGTTATCTGTTGATCCTGAGATGTTGCGAACACATTCACTGCGGAGCTGGATCCAAACTGGAAAGAAGTGCCTGGGAGATATGATGATGAAAAGTTGAGTTTAGGGCTTCAAAAGAATGGGCGCCTTTTCCAAGGAAAGGCGCTTTTGCTAATTCCTTAGTGAATTTTCAAACCTCGTTCTTCAGCCTTTTGAAATGACCTCTCGTGCTTTGATCTGGATTTCTTGTTGATCGGAGAGTCAGATGATTTCGCTTGATGTCTCATCAGGTACCCAGCTCTGTTCTGCCAAGAATGACTGACTTCAGAAAACCTGGATCTTATTTTAGGGTTCCTTTATTCAAGGGTGCCCCTCCTTGAAAATGGTGCTTTTACCTTTTGGCCTAATCATCTTCATCTGAAAAGTTGCCTACTTTGATCTGGATTATCCGTTGAATGCTTCGTCAGATGTTGGTGCTTGCAATTGCGTTTTCGAGATCTACTTGAGCTGAGAAGGTTATCCTGGGAAGCCTTTTGTCATTTATCAGCATCTGGAGGTCAAGAAAGAAGGGCGCCTTTCTTTTGGAAAGGCTCTTTTTTCTTAGAACTTCGTCGTTAACTGTGGTTTCCTGACATTTCCTCAACTGCCTCTTTTTGCTTTGTCAGCAGCTGCTTGTGATCTATTCATCGGATGATCTAGATGTTTGTTTCACTGTGGAGCCAGCAATCAAACGTCAAGAATGACTGCTTTGGATGATCTTACTGACTGCATTTGACCCTCAAAGATCATGGGCGCCCCTGCTTGAAAAAGGCTCTTTTCAGCATTTTGAGTTTTCTCCTTCGTAACGTTTCCAGAGTTAGTCAAATTTTGACCTTTTTCACTTTCAGGAATCTCCTTCATCAAACAGCATCATTTTGACCTTTTCCGCCATGGTTGTGTCGTTGAAGCTTTTGAAGCTTAGCTTCGACACCACAATTAGCGGCCAATGCGCCATTAATAGGCTGCGAGATGTTCTAACTTTGTTCCTGAAAAATAGAAATAGACCCACCAGAGTAAAACATGTCTTTTGATGATTCTGACTTGACCAATGTGATCGTGAAGCCATTTAATCCTATCAAAATCATTTTCAATCATTTCTGGGAAGGTCCTTTTTCGGGGGTTTCCCTGAAAATAGGGGCGAAAAACCCTAATTTTCAAATTTTCAGAATTTTGCACGTGTGTTCTTTGACAGAAACCCACCAAGATTCTATGATTGGTTTGACCTAAAACTGACTTAACATGGCATTTTAACAAGATTTAGCTCAATTTATACAGAATGCCAAAAAAATTATTTTGGGTACAACAAGGATAAAATCTTGATAGAGTTTCTTCAAGAAATATTGAGGCACCTCATTCTTATTACATGGGAGATTGTCAAAAAACCATCCATCACCTATCCTAGAAGTTCTTCTTTATTACCTCATATTGACACTAATGAATTGGGAATATTTTACAACTTGTATGCATAGATGCATTAGTTCTTGGGTTTATAAATAGTGCACATATTTTTTTTCATGATTTCTTTTACATTTCACCTACTTATAAAATAGTTTTGTTGCATAAAATTGACAAGAATTTGCTTTATAGATTACCCATGAGTTTAGTAACAAAATCTATGTGAGAGTAAAATATTCTAATGACATCACAAGAGCTTGGTGATGTGTTCTTGAAGCATTTGCACTTTTTAGGATTTTTCTTAACATTCGAAGCTCAATTTAATTGTATTCAATTTGCCTTAAGATTTTTTTTGGGTTGTAGGGGAGTGCCTAGGAATTAAAGGAGGAGTTTGGGGGGTTTATCTTCCTCATGCTCTTCTAGCATATTTTTGTCATGCATTTGACCATGTGGAAGAGGATTTGGAGGTGGGGCACTTTGGATTCACTAAAAATAAAAAGCCAACATTCACACCAATATAAATAAAAAATGTTTTATTTTAATAAAATTATTATAAAATAGAAAAAAATAGCTCATGTACATCATTGAGGCATTGTTCATCCAATAAATTATTTCAAATCTCTTAGAAACACATTCATAGAATAGCTCAATTATGTTCTCAAAAAATAGGGAGAAAATGGTTGTTTCAACAACCTTATTTTTTATAGAAGTAATAGAGTAGTTGCATTATAATACGAGCACATTTAGGCTTAGTATTAATCAAGCCTAAGTTTTGGCACTATCAAACCGTAGTGTGCTCACATTATAATGTGAATGTGTTATTCATTATTTGAGTCCAAAATATTTTTGGTCACTTTTTGGCCTCCCATCTTTTTGTATATTACCCATATTTGAGATGAAAGATCCATGTGTGAGATACATATCTTAGTATTGAGATCCATAATTCTAGTGCTAGTAAAATTCTTTGGTTAAACCAAAGGAAGTATCTTAAGATTGTTTTTTGATGGTTCATTGAGTTGAGATTAAAATAGTGTCCTAAGTCTATGGAGACTTTGGAGGATATGAACAATTTTCTATATAAAAGTGTAGTAGGTAGCCTTATATATGAAATGGTTTTTGTAGACCAAACATTTTCTAAGAAATGGTAGGTCTAAGCAAATTCATATCAAACCTTGACAAAAAAAAATTGGACACAAGTTAAAAGAGTGTTTAGGTACTTAAAAGGAACTCTAGATTATTGTTTGTTTTATCATGGTACTTATAGTATCGGTAAGGTGTTTTTGATTAAACATCGTAGAAAAGGGCCTTGATTCTAGATACAACAAGAAAAGTAGAGAAAGACACACAAAACAAGCCCAAAACCTTGACCTCGATCCACAACCCAAAGGGCGAGCAAACTAAACAAAGAAGCTAAAAACTAAGAACATAAGAAACATTATAAGGTGCACTATAACAAGCCCAATGTTCTACCTATTATTTTCACCTAAGTTTAACCCATATGTGAATAGTTTAAGCTTGTCAACACATAGCAATAAATTTTTTCCATATTTTCCATTTTAATAACAAAGATGCATATTCAAACTTTAACAATTCTAGATTTTCTCCTTAAAGAAATTAAGTATTATTTGATTATGAAATATTTGTATACAGATTTAAAACAAAGCAATATAAATGAAAAAAAGTTGTCATCGGAATGGAGCAACAACAGGAGCGAAAGAATGGGCGAATTCAACAGAACATCGGCGGTTTGAGGAGGAACCATGCGAACTGGTAGCAGGTGGCAATCGAGAAAAATGAGGACTTTCGGAGGCAGGAACACAAACACATGGAAATCGGAACCAAGCATGGAATCTAGGGCGGTATCCGACAAACAGGTATGGGTGGTCAGGGAATCGAAGGCCAGGGAAACCCCCATTTCGACCCAAGGGTGGGTATGAATCTACATGGGACCTGTGGAAAAATGAGAAAACCCATTTCAATACCAGATTTGGGAGGAACAATGAAAGAGGAGGCCCAAAACGGGTAACCAAGGCATGGGTTTTGAAGTCAAATCCTCAAACGGGAAGCCCTTCTCTCCACAAGATCAAAGAAGCAAGATAATGTCAATCCCAAATAGCTATTTGCAGCCTCGGTGGGATTATCTGAAGGATTGCAGCTTGTTTTTCAAATGAACTGGCAACGATCTGTCAAACAAAGAAATCAACGATTGGTTATTCGAGCATAGATCCAAACCTTAGTTGAGAATTTCATTTTGTTAGAATGTGAAGATCGGGGGATTAAAGAAAGGATATTACACGGGGAACCTCTGTTTTTTAAGGGTTTTTGCTTTTATAAGATAGATTGGGAACCAAAATTTAACCCAAGGCTGCATAAACTGAAATATTTCTGCATTGGATAACCCTGGAAAACCTCCCTTTGAAATATTGGTGCAAAGAAACTTTAGAGAAGATCGGCGGTGCCCTAGGGACTTTCATTGACATCAAAGGAGATTTTATTATGGGAAAATCAGGCACAACCAAAATCCAGGTGGATATAAACACCGAATTTAGATTTTTGGATAATCTTAAAATCCTAACTGAGAAGGGTGAGTGGCTTCAGAAGATAACAATCGATTCAAAAGGAGGAAGTTACATTTTGAGTAAGGGATACATCGCTAGCTACTTGAGACAAACAGGGAAAGCAATGGACTTGACTCTGGATGAAGGTTGGTTTGGAAGGAGACACCCATGATTTCCAAACCCTAAGGGATCGAGGGAAGCTAATTTGGAAAAGGAGCCAGTTAGGAATGAAGCCAGCAGAAGGGCCAATAGCCACAGAGACTCAAAATATGAAAGAAGGGGAGTAAACCCTAAGTGAAGCATGGAATGCCTTATAGAACTAAGGAGTTTAATGAAGGATATAGAGTTACTGGAGAAAGAGATTTACAAAAACATCATGGCCATTTCAGGAAAAGAAACAAATGAGGAAGAAAATGAGGAGGTTGTAGGTTCTAGCCAATAAGGGATTGCGGTTACACCAAACAAGTTGGTGGATTCAATGACAGGCCCATGGTGGGATACCAAAACAACAAATTTGAGGGAGGATATAAATGAAATCTTCCTACAGCTAGCCATGAGAGATGGAGGGGATAACCAGCCAATGGTGTATCCTTTAAGCAATGCAGAGGAGGACCTTGAAGATGTCACAATGGGGTCAGAACTCCCACTGGATCAACAATTGAGGTTGGAAGTTGTAGCTAAATCTAGAGAAGAACTAGAGGAAGTCTCCCCCTAAGGAAAACTAGGGATCAAACAACACACATACACAAAGTATAAACCATATTGTGGAAAAGGGAAGACCAGAGGAAGGAAATCTACACAGGAATTAATATCGATGGCTGGGGATGTGGAGGGGAAACATAAGCTCACTACATTTCTAAAAAATAGGGAAGGGAACCCCCCTTCCCAGGTCGCCATGAAGCTTCTTCTGTAGAATGTTAGGGGCCTAAATGCCCCTAACAAACAGTGTCTAGTCAAAAGTAGACTGAATTTGACCAAGGTTGATATAGTATAGATACAAGAAACAAACTAAGGAGGATATGGAATTGATGCAGAGAAAGATAGTAGGGTGGAACGGGGAAGGATTCCAAGCAAGCGGAGCCTCCGGGGGCATAGCAATTTTTTGGAATCCTAGCTCGGTGCAGGTCGAAATGCTTTTTGGGAAACCATGCTAGAAGTTTTGTCGAGTGCGAAGCATCCACTCTAAACTCAAATTCAGTCTCATCAATGTGTATAGGCCCAATTCATGCATAAGAAAGCGCAACTTCTAGCAAGAAATCAAAGATTTTTTAAAGGAAAAAAAAGGAGAGAATTTCATATAGGCAGGAGATTTTAATGCAGTACTGGAGTACAAGGACAAATTGGGAGGAATTCAAAAGGAAAATCAGTCTCAAAAATATTTTTGAGACTGGATCATAAGAAACCAATTGTTGAACATTGATTCTAGGAATGGGGTATACACATGGACAAATAAGAGAGCGAGCCCTTAGATGATAGCAAAAAAATTGGACAGGTTCTTATTTTGGGGGCACTTGGAAAACTTTTAGTGTACGTTCAAAGCCACCATTTCTCCTAGTGCGGGGTCAGACCATCTCCCAATACATTTGGATATCCAAGAGGAAAAGAGCCTGATTCGTTCACCTTTCAAATTTCAAAACATGTGGCTTAAAGACCCAAGCTTTTCGGGTCTTGTGGATGAGTGGTGGGCAGGAATCCATGTCAAAGGCTCAAAGATGTACTGTCTGATAACAAAATTAAAATGGATGAAGCAAAAAATCAAGGATTGAAATTAGAATTGCTTCAAAAACATTTTTGAATCAAAAGAGAGCATTGAAGAAGATCTAAAAGAAGTGGAAGAAAACATAATGAAGAATGGATTGAACATGCAGAGCTATTACAAAGAAAAGAAGTTACTAGGGAAGTATGAGGACATCTTAGCCAAAGAAGAAATTTTTTGGAAACAAAAATCAAGGGAGGTGTGCCTCAAAGAGGGGGACAGTAAAACTAAATTCTTTCACAATGACATGAGGCAACAAAGGAGTGTGAATAGAATCACAAGCCTAAGGTGTTCATATGGGTCCATGGTGGAGGAGCCTCGAGAAATAGAAGAAGAAGTGGTGAGGTTCTTCAATAACCTACTAAACAATTTTGATGGTTCAAACCTGCACCACCAGTAAGAACTTTTAAGATCCATTCCAAAGCTTGTAACAAAGGCCCATAATAAGATGCTCAACAAAAAATTCACTAAAGAGGAAATAAAAATGGCTCTTTTCGAGCTGCATCCAGACAAGGCCCTTGGCCAAGATGGTCATCCAGCTGGCTTCTTTCAAATATTATGTGGGTTGCTTGGTGATGAGCTAGTGGAAGCAATTGATGCTTCATGGAACTCAGGCAGTTTGCTAAGGGAAGTCAATAACACCTTTATTGTTTTGGTTCCCAAGAAGGAGGTCATGAATTCATTGGATGATTATAAGTCGATCTCCCTTTGCAACATAATATACAAATTCATTACAAAGGCTATGGAAAATAGGTTAAAGCTCATCCTCCCATCAGTAATAATTGAAGAACAAATAGGATTTGTGCCAGGGCGGGAAATCATGGACAAGATAGTCATTGCTCAAGAAACAAATCATTCAATACAACAGAATAAACAAGCGAGTATGATTATCAAACTATACATCAAGAAGGCATATGACACGGTGGATTGGATATTTTTGATCAAATTTTTGGAAGCCTTTGGCTTTAATAGGAGATTGCTAAACTAGGTTTACAACTATATATCCATGCCTAGATTCTCGATTTTGGTTAATGGCACGCTTGAGGGTTTTTTTGAATTATAAAGGGGGATGTGGCAAGGAGATCCAATCTCCCCCTTTCTCTACATCTTGATGGCTGAGGCCATGGGCAGTTCAATTGGCCTGGGCATCAGTCCCTCCCAAATTCAAGGGATAAGGTTTACAAGTGACATACATGCAGTTTCCCACCAGTAATTTGCTAACGACACAACATTGATGGGGGCTACCAGAAGGAAAGAAGCCATATTCTTGAATTTAGTCCTCAAGAAGTATGCCAAAGCCTCAGGCCAGGTAGTCAATGAAAGAAAGTCATAATTTTTCTTCTTCAACACATCAGTGCAGAAGGAACAAGAGATATTGAGGGTGTTAGGCTTCAAAAGAGGAGAGCTTCCTTGTACCTATTTAGGAATTCCACTGACAAAAGGAATAAGATCAACTGGTCTTTGGGATCCTTTAAAACTCAAGATGAGTTCAAAGGTGAATTTGTGGAAGGAAAAATGGTTAACATGGGCTGGTAGGATTACACTAATTAAATCCATCCTTTCCGCGCTCCCGATTTATCTTATGTTGGTTCTATGTATCCCAAGTGGATTTGTTTCCAAATTAACAAAAATATTTAGGCAATTCTTTTGGAAAGGAAATGAAGAGAAGAGGAAAATTGAATTGATTTCCTAGGAGAAACTATGCAGAAACAAAGAAGATGGGGGGCTTGGTTTCAAACACCTAGATTTGTAGAACAAAGCACTTAGAGCTAAACTCATATGGTGCATGCATTGTGAACCACAGAGCAAGTGGGCAAGAATTTTGCACCACAAGTATCTAAAGAATGATAATAATGCTGACATCCTCACAATCTCCAATCCTCTGTCTAGGTCCCAAATTTGGAACTTCATGCAAAAATGCAAACCAATCATCTATGACTACTTTACTTGGGATGTTCAGGATCGTAGTGAGGCCTTATTTTGGGAGGACTCTTGGGCTAGATATCCTAGTTTGGACAGCATAATTGAGGTGACAGAGGTAAAACAAGCATTGAAAAACCTTTGTGGTGAGAAATTTAAAGATTACATAATCCTTGATGAAAGCAGTGCAGTTCTAGATTGGAAATGGAGAGATTTTTCCGCCCTTAATTTACCTCAAAGAGAGGTTCGGCTTCTCTCTGAAGCCTTAAAAAACAAATTACTATATGTTGGATGTTGTGGTTCTATTGTTGATATGTGGTTGTCATTGATGTCAACAAGATTGGCATTGTTGCATTAGAAGTTGTATATGTCAAGGATATTGAGAAAATTCTAATAAAAAGTGCTACAGGTTGCCAGGATGAAGCGAAGATCAGTCTATCAGTGTGATCAGTACATTGCTGATCTGAGGTTGCGGTTTAAAGGGTTTCTTGTTGAGTATTGCTAGTTTATCCGTGTCAATTTTCAGAGATCCACATGAAGATTTGTTCAAGTTATGAAGATTTGTTTGGTGACAATTTTTTTGTTACTTTAGTTTGTGTTTATGAGTGAATATCATGTGATTTTTGTAAGTTCAGTTGTTGTGGATGTTTCTCTAGTATTTCATGGTGTTTTTGGATGTTTCTAGTCCACACTCTATCTTTGTTGTTGGTCCACATTGATCATGGTGCTCATTATCTGATATTTTCTCTTGCGTGTTCATGTTTTTCATGTTCTTGGCTGACTAGGTGTTGAAGCATGTTGTGGATCTTCGAGGAGAAATTAATTGAAGTCTTTTTGTGTTGAAGTTGTTAATTTGGGTCATCACTATGTTGTGGCCAACCTTGGTTGATTTTCATTGAAAACTTATTTGTAAATTTGGGCCGACATTGTGTATATGTTTTATATTTTATTTTGGTTGACCAAGTTGTTGATGTAATTCCATGTTGCGGATATATAAGAGCGATTGTTTATTTGAATTAAAGCATGAGAGATGAATGAAGTGTGAAGTGTGCGGGCCTTATGTGTGAATATTGCTCAGATCATTTGAAGGTAGAGAAGAGTGTGAAGAAGAGTGAAGAAGAGTGAAGAAGTGTTCATGTGCTTAACTGGAACTGTAATCAGGCATTAGCAGATGTTATTTTCTCAGTTAAAATCCACATGGTGTTAATCTGAATCTTTCTTTGGATAGTGAGTCCTCTTTGTAATTGAGTAGTGAGCTCTAGGCAGTGTGTCTGAATGCATGTGCATTCCCATTATTCTTATTATACTTTTAACAAGGTATAATCTTGTGGACTGACCTCCACCATGATTTTTCCCCTAACAGGGTTTCCACGTAAAAATCTTGGTGTTCTTTGTGTTTATGATGTGTTGATTGTTTATGGTTTATTATTCATTCATCAGATCTGAGATTAAGTTAAGTTAATTTGGAAAAGTTTAAATATTTTGTGACAACTAATTCACCCCCCCTCTCAGTTATTTGTCCTTGTTTTTCCAACAATTGGTATCAGAACTGGTTCCTCTGAAAATTTTTAAAAGCTTGAGGTGATTCGAGATGGCATCATACAAGAAGGAACATCTTAGATTCGATGGAGCAAACTACTCTCTGTGGAAAGCTAGAATGGAATGTCATTTGAGGTGTATTGGTGAACCCTTCTGGAAGATTACAAAGAATAGATATGTTATTCCTCATAATGGTCCTTCCACTCCTAATGAGGTTAAAGAAGCTAAGACTAACATCAGGGCTATTGAAGCTTCATTGAGTGCTTTGTCAAATTTGGAAATGACAAATGTGATGGATCTGAAGATAGCTCACGAGATTTGGAAGAAGCTGGAGACTTTGTATGAAGGAGATGCACTTGTGAAGGTTGCTAAGCTAACAAGTCTGAAAGGAAAGTATGAAACTTTGAAGATGGGTGAAGATGAAAATATTTCTTCTTTTATGCAAAAAGTAAATGAACTTGTGATGGGTATTAGATGTGTCGGTTGTACCCTGGATGAACAAGAAATTGTAACTAAAGTGCTCAGATCATTTCCTCACTCTAACAAATCAAAGGCTCATGCTATTGAAGAGCTTAGAACAATAACAAATGTGACAAGAGATATGTTGATTGGTAAATTTGTTTCTTTTGAGTTGAGTGAATTTGGTGACTCTACCCCTAAGATTGAATCTGCATTTAACGCTTCTATATCCAGAAGAAACAAGCAAATATATGATCTAGGAGAAAGTTCTAGAAAATCATTCAAGTATGAGGAAGAGATGAAACAACTTGAAGATGAAGAAAGAGAGGTAGAAGAGTTAGAAGCACTGATTGTGAAGAAAGAAGGCAGAGGACAAGGTAAGTATAAAGGAAAGTTGTCTATTAAATGTTTCTCTTGCAGCAAAATAGGTCATTTTGCATCAAGGTGTCCTGAAAGAGTTCCTAGGTCTAAGCCTTACAAACCTAGATTTCAAAAGAAATGCTATTATGTTGAAGAAGGTGTGACTGATGAAGAATCTAATAAAGAAAATGGAAATGAAGATGAATGGGATTTCATTGCTATCAAGGAAAATGGTTTGGTGGCTACTGAATCTGCTAAAGTTGAGAAAGATCTTGCAGTCCGAATTGAAGAAAAGGATGAGTAGGTTATTGACAGTGGATGCTCACATCATATGAATAGTGACAAAAGAATTTTTTTAAGTCTAAAGAAGTATGACGGTGGGGTTGTAAGATTCAGAGATAACAATGTTGGTGTGATTCGTGGTAGATGATCTACTTGTCTTGGTGACAAACATAACATTGATGATGTCCTTTATGTTGAAGGCTTGAAGCATAACCTATTGAGTGTTGGACAGATGGTGGACAAGGGTTATGATCTACAGTTCAAAGATGGAAGATGTAGGATACTTGGAAGTTCTAGAAGTGAAATTGCTTCAGGTACAAAGACAAAAGGTAATATTTTTCACCTGAATGCTAATGTAAATTATTTAATTGCGCAAGTGGATGAAAGTTGGCCGTGGCATAGAAGGCTATGTCATGTGAATTTTGATAACATTTTCAAGGTATGCTCCACTCAAGCAGTAAGAGATCTACTTAAGCTAGTGAAGCCTGCTAACACAATATGCAAGGAATATCAAATGGGAAAACAAACTAGAGTTTCTTTTCAGAGCAAACAACATCATTCTAATGGAGTACTGGAGTTGGTGCATACTGATTTGTGTGGTCCCTCTAGAATCAAAAGTCTACAAGGAGAAAGGTACTTTATGATTATTGATGATTACTCTAAGATGATATGGGTTACTTTCTTAAGAGAAAAATGTGAAGCATTAGAGAAGTTTAAAAGTTTCAAAGCTATGGCAGAGAATGAGATAGGTTTGAAGATCAAATTCCTAAGGTCAGAAAGAGGTGGTGAGTTCACTTCTCGGGAGTTCAATTCTTTCTGTGAAGAGCATGGAATTAGAAGACAGTTATCTACTCCCCAAACCCCTCAACAGAATGGAGTTGTAGAGAGAAAGAACAAAACAATTTCGGATGCTTCTAGAACAATGATGTTAGAAGGAAATGTGCCTCACATCTATTGGAGAGACGCTGTAAGCATTGTTGTGTATACTCTAAATCGGGTAAATGTCAATGGTACTTCTGGTAAGACTCCTTTTGAGCTATGGTTTGGTTATAAGCTTATTGTTAAATATTTCAAGATCTTTGGAAGCAAGTGTTATATTAAGAGAGATGAGGAAATAGGCAAGTTTGATGCAAGGAGCAATGAAGGAAACTTTCTAGGTTACTCCACTAAAAGCAAGGCTTACCGATGCTATAATAGAAGATTGAGAAAAATGATTGAAAGTGCAAATGTTAGATTTGATGAGGACTTTGTTAGATCATCTAGATACTATGGATATGATTCAGATGACCAACAAGATAGCACAGACAAAGGGAAGAATGCTTAGACACAAAATTAAGTTCATGTTGTTCCGGTAAATCAAGAAAGTCAGGAAGGTGAGACAAGTGGAACTACAAAAGAAAGAACATAAGAACTAGAAGTGAGAGAGAATCCTAAAATTCTGAGGTATGTGAAGCTAAATCATTCTAAAAATCAAATTATAGGAGATAAGAATAAAGGTGTGCAGACTAGAAAAAGGATTGCAAAAGAGTATTGTCTGATTTCCAAAAATGGGCCTAACAATATCAATGAAGCTTGTAATGATGAACACTGGATGGAAACTATGAAGGAAGAATTGTTGCAAATTGAAAAGAATGATACATGGATTCTTGTTCCTAGACGTAAAGATAAAAATGTGATTGGTACTAAATGGGTCTTTCAGAATAAGCCGAATGAACAAGGTGAAGTGGTCTGGAATAAAGCAAGACTGGTATGTAAAGGGTATTCACAAATGGAAGGTATTGATTTTGAAGAAACCTTTGCCCTTATTGCCAAAATTGAAGCTATAATATTTTTTCTTGCTTATGTTGCTTATAAGAACTATAAATTCTATCAAAAGGATGTGAAGTCAACATTTCTGAATGGTGAGTTAGAAGAAGAGGTATATGTTGAACAACCAGATGGATTTCAACTGACTGATAAGGAAGACATGGTTTTTCGATTGAAGAAAGCTCTGTATGGAATCAAGCAATCCCCTAGAGCCTAGTATGCTAGACCAGACAAATGCTTACTAAAGCTTGGATTCAATAAAGGTATTGTTGACAATAACTTGTATTTTAAGTTGGATCATGATAAAGAGTTGATTATTGAAGTCTTTGTTGATGACATTATTTTTGGAGGAGATGATGGCTTGTGCATGAAGTTTGCTAATGAGATGCAAAATGAGTTTGAAATGAGTATGATTGGAGAGATGAATTTTTTCTTGGGATTGCAAATTACTCAGTTAGATAAAGGGACTTTCATATCTCAATCCAAATATGTGAGAGAGCTGCTGAAAAAGTTTGGGATGGAAGACTCAAAGCCTATTGGTACACCCATGGTAACCAAATGCAAGCCAACACAGAATGATGATTCTCCTAAGTCAAATCAAACAAGATATAGGTCAATGATTGGTGGATTTCTCTATTTAACTCAGACCAGACCCGACATCATGAATGCAATGTGTATGGTTGCTAGATATCAAGATGATCCAAAAGAATCTCATGTAACTACTGTAAAAAGAATTTTCAGGTATCTGAAAGGAACAATTGATTTTGGGCTTTGGTATCCTAAAGATGATGATCTTACTCTAAATTCCTATACTGATGTGGATTGGGTAGGAGATGTAGATGACAGGAAAAGTACTAGTGGTGGTGCCTTCTTCCTAGGGAAGAAGTTGGTGTCTTGGTTGAGTACAAAGAAAAATTCCATTTCCCTATCTATTGTCGAGGCAAAGTATATTGCTGCAACAAATAATTGTACTCAAGTGTTGTGGATGAAACAGATGCTGAAAGATATTAGAGTTGTATATGATGAGCCTATTGTCATAGACTGTGACAACTCAAGTGCAATAAACATATCAAAGAATATGGTGCTACACTCTAAGACCAAGCATATATCAATCAAGTTCCACTTTCTGAGGGAGAAAGTGAGTGAGAAAGAAGTCAAAATGGAGTATGTGCCTACCAAAGAATAGATTACAGACATTTTCACCAAGCCGTTGCCAAAGGATACTTTTGAGTATCTAAGAGGGATGCTAGGGGTGATTACCCCTCCTAATATAAACTAAGGATGCATTAGTTTGCATCAATTTGTGTACTTCATGATCATATTTTGATCCAGATTGATGTTGGTGGCTGCTACTCAGGGGGAGTAGTCAGATGTTCAGATGTGCAGATATGTGTTTTAGAGCTTGCATAGAAGAGATCTTTGACATTTATGTCAAAGGGGGAGAAGAGTAATGTGAAAAAATTTTGTGGGAGAAGAGTTGTATGGAAGAGTTGAGGAAAGAGTAAGTGTTGGTGGGTTGATGGTGTTTTTCACATCATGTGTTGCCATCAATTCCAAAGGGGGAGATTTTTGGATGTTGTGGTTGTGTTGCTAATATGTGGTTGTCATTGATGTCAACACTATTAGCATTGTTGCATTAGAAGCTGCATATGTTGAGGATATTGAGAAAATTATAATAAGAAGTGCTACAGGTTGCCAGGATGAAGCGAAGATCAGTCTGTCGGTGTGATCAGTACATTGCTGATATGAGGTTGTGGTTTAAAGGGTTTCTTGTTGAGTATTGCTAGTTTATCCACATCAAGTTTCAGAGATCCATGTGAAGATTTGTTCAAGTTATGAAGATTTGTTTGGTGACATTTTTTTGTTACTTCAATTTGCGTTTCTGAGTGAAGATCATGTGATTTTTGTAAGTTCAATTGTTGTGGATGTTTCTCTGGTATTTCATGGTGTTTGTGGATGTTTCTAGTTTGTGCTCTATCTTTTTTGTTGGTCCACATTGATCGTGGTGCTCGTGATCCGAGATTTTATCTTGCGTGTTCATGTTTTTCATGTTCTTGGGGGACTAGGTGTTGAAGCGTGTTGTGGATCTTCGAGGAGAAATTAATTGAAGTATTTTTGTGTTGAAGTTTTTAATTTAGGTCCTCACTATGTTGTGGCCGACCTTGGTTGATTCACATTGAAAATTTATTTGTAAATTTGGGCTAACATTGTGTATATGTTTTATATTTTATTTTGGCCAACCAAGTTGTTGATGCAATTCCATGTTGCGGATATATAAGAGCGATTGTTTATTCGAATTAAAGCATGGGAGATGAATGAGGTGTGAAGTGTGTGAGTCCTATGTCTAAATATTGTTTAGATCATTTGGTAGAGCAGATTGTGAAGAAGAGTGAAGAAGAGTGAAGAATTGTTCATGTGCTTAACTGGAACTATAATCAGGCATTAGCATATGTTATTTTCTCAATTCAAATTCAAATGGTTTTAATCTGAGTCTTTCTTTGGACAGTGAGTCCTCTTTGTAATTGAGCAGTGAGCTCTAGGCAGTGTGCCTAAATGCATGTGCATTCTCATTATTCTTCTTATAATTTTAACAAGGTACAATCTTGTGGAATGACCTCCACCGTGGTTTTTCCCTTAACAGGGTTTCCACGTAAAAATCTTGGTGTTCTCTATGTTTCTTATGTGTTGATTGTTTATGGTTTATTATTCATTCATCAGATCTAAGATTAAGTTAAGTTAAGTTGGAAAAGTTTAAATATTCTGTGACAACTGATTCACCCCCCT
Source organism: Sequoia sempervirens (assembly GCA_007258455.2). NCBI lineage: Eukaryota > Viridiplantae > Streptophyta > Pinopsida > Cupressales > Cupressaceae > Sequoia > Sequoia sempervirens. Next base: position 70,584 of record VDFB02340675.1, on the reverse strand, counting down.
CTCAGTTGTATATCCTTGTTTTTCCAACACTATCTCTGCAAAATGGCAGTGACACTTTAATTTGGGTAGGAGCCAAGACATGGAGATATAACACAAAAGATACCTATAGGATGTTATACAATGAAAGAGGTAGAGTTATTGATAACCTTCCCTTGCATGTGTTTTGGAGTAGTGTGTGCCTCCCTAAGGCGAGAACATTCGCATGGGTGGCAACATAAAACAAGATCCTGACAGCTAAAAAAATTTGTTGCTTAGGATTTCAGGGTCCATCCAGATATGTTTTTTGTGAACATGTAGAGGAAACAACCAATCACCTTATCCGGGGCTGCCAGTATGCACAAGAATGTTGGTACTGGTTGTGTGCAAGGCTTGGATGGGCATGTGCCATGTCTCTGGACTTGCTTAGTTGGTTTCATGCATGGCCATCTTTGAAGAAGAACTCGTTGTTTGGGGATATCTAGATACTCAGCCCATCAATCATAGTATGGGAGTTGTGGAAGGAAAGAAATAGATGAATATTCAAAGACAAGAAGATGTGCTCGTCATCCCTCATCAAAAAAATCAAGGTTGGTTTGATAGAAACATTTAATGCCAAACTAGCCCAGAAAGGAGTAAAGGATAAAACTTTCTTGGATTGGGATGCAAAACTGCACTCAGCTTGGCCCTCACTTCATATCTCGTCTTAGGTTTGGTAGGGTGGAAATGGAGTGATGCAGGACCGAGCCTCAGTGGTTTGGTCTCCACCACCACAGGGATGGTACAAGTTGAATTTTGATGGGGCATCCAAAGGTAACCCAGGGCCATCAGGGGTGGGTTGCATTATCAGGGACTGGCAGGGGAACATAATTGCATCCTAACCAAAGAAGTTGTCTGAAGGAACAAATAATGAAGCTGAACTCCTGGTTGTCACACATGGAATGAATCTCTGTAAGGAATTAGGTATGTCCAGGGTTGTAATTGAAGGGGACTAGGTGTTGGTAATCAATGCTCTCAGATGTGGAACCACCCCAAACTGGAAGCTTAGGGCCCTCCTCACTAAGGCAGTAGAGTTGATGAAATCTTTTAAAAACTATACTATAAACCATATCTATAGGGAGGGTAATGGAGAAGTTGATGCACTGGAAAATGGAGTGAGGGATGGATAAATTTTTTTCCCATATGCCAATGGAGTTAAATTTTATGTGCCTTGTGGCCAAATTGGGCTCATGGGCAACCCCACAGGAAGGAGATGGCGTCGGTCAACACATCACCCCCGCCATCAAGGAAATTCACCCATATGGCCATTATAATTCCCAAGGATAGGAGATTTTACAAGCTCTGACACAAGGCTTTGTTCTTACCATTTGAATATGAAAGGAGATTGCTCGCATGAGACACATATGTAACCACAGACATAAACATTTAATGAATTCCGAATTGGGTTGTTGAAAGAAATCATACACTGGATATGATGGCATCGGTAAGGGTGGATTAGAAATGGGAGGAAATGCGAAAGGAATGACAATGATGGTAGGATATGGTCAAGCCTATGCAACAATAAACATTTTGTGGGTGAAGTACTTCACCTCCAAAGCAAATTCAATGCCACCTCCAGGGAGCCGTATGGAAATATTTGATAGTGGGAATCGAGGCAGAGAGATTTAATGCGGCTAGTTGGTTCTTTGAACTACTCAATGGCATACGCCTATATTTAATGAAGAACTAATCAAATGTGATCAAAAGGATGGATACTCTTATTAGACTAAGGTGTTCCAAGAAGCAAACAACCTTCGTAGGCTTCATTACTGATCAAAGGCTCAAGAAAATATGCCTGAACAAAGACATCTTATGTCTTGAGGCAGTAAGGATGGTGATTGGGAAGAAGTTTTTCTTCTCAAACAATTGGACAAGGGAAAACTCTGGCATTGCTTCTCATTTCCTCGCATCACTGCTATACTTAAACCTTCCAAAGCTACAATTTTTGTTGTTGCTAAGGATGGTATTCAAAGCAGCAATACTTGTCGATGATGTGGATGTGGTGGCGGTGGCACAGTTGGGTGTGGGGATCCCATTGTCGAATGACATCAACAAAATGTTCCTGCAAGGAGTGGAGGTGGAGTGGCTTCCCTTCATCATGAACCTGAATGTGAAAGGCCTAGTGCGTCATAGGCACTGGGCAACTATTGGCTATAATTTCCTATGCAGAAACTGGGTTTGAATGTGGTAGCAAGCTTTGAGTGATGTCGGGAATTCGCGGATCTAGTGGAATCCACTAGGTTTTACGATGAAGATGAATGATGGTTGGAACAGGCGGGTGGTGAATGGTGGGTGGTGGATGTTTTTTTCTGGACCATGAGGTTGTAGTTGCACCAGTGAGATTGACACACGAGTCCACGGGTAGGGGCAGAATTTTGGTAAATTTTGATAAATTTTGTAATGATTATAAGGAGCATTCTATGTCAGTTGGAAATCGCCCAGCATCTCTATGGGTAGAAAGGATGTAATTTTTTTTTGCTTATAATATAAGTCATCCAGCTCTACTGCATATTACAAATAAATAAAAAACCAAAGATGCATATTCAAAATAAACACGTTTCAAATTTCCATTGCATTAATAAAGTAACATTACATAATCCCAAGTAATGATTACATTTTCAAATACATCATTCATAAAGATACAAGATCATATTTACATACATAGCTTTCAATAGCTCAATGCAATAAAGTACAAATGGTCTAGATGTCCTTGTTGGCATACATCCTCAAATTTTGGTTGCCGACTGCATGAGGGAGAGTATCACCCAAGTGTTTTTCCTCCAACCACAGACTTACTGTGGTCCCCCGCACATCTACCTAACTGGTAAGATGTCCCTACCCTTCAATGAAGAGTTTGGTTTGGTATCCCTGATAATAATAATAGCCTATCTATGCTTGGTGTTGTGTCCTTCATAGCTAGAGCTTACCATATAGTGGATACCTGCTTGCATGCATGACATTCCCAGCCTAGTTATGCAATCCTAGATCACAATGAACCGACAATGTAATCAATAACAACTTACACTACTTTGGCCAAAGATTTGATCATTATGTTCAAACTCACTTTTTAAGGAGTGGTATCTCACTTCTATGAAGTGGACGTCGTATGTTCACCCACCCTATTGCTCAATTTGGTAAATAATATGACCATACTAACTCTTGACGAGATTATTCCATAACATGATTCCATCCCAAAAGTAATGTACAATCAAGTGATCTAACCGACCATCTAGGTTACTCCCAACCTTGGTTTATCCTAATCCTAGGAATGAAACTCATTTTATACATAGGTTTACATAATGTCACAATTTGGCATTCTCAACATAGTATTTATATATCTTACCATTTTCCCAAACATACAACTAATGCTTATCATACATTTGACTTATGATACCCTAGATATTATGATAATACCCTCTAGTTATCACTATTTGACTATTGCCATCAAATGTTGCAAACATGCATATCAAACTTCTATATGATTTCTCTCTTCAATATACCCTTTTGATTATTCTCCATTTCTCATGGATATTTCCAAGTTATCCTATAAAGTTTCTATGTTTCCATGTTCATAAACAATCATAAAACCTTTCTTTTAATATGACTCGTGTATTCACATGTTTACAATGTACACATTAAATTCAAATCTATTATGCAGGAAATTTTTGGCTTGAGAAGAGTTTGTGCTTTTGCACCTTATTGTCTCCATGTATTTTGGCTTTGGGTTGTCAAGATGTAAAGTCCCCTTCTTTAATACTAGAATACCGTGAAGAGGTATAGACTATTGGTCAAGTATAGCATAATTAGAAAATATATATATCATTAACACATTTTTCAACCAGGCTATTGTTGAATACCAATATATAATCATATTCAAGTGTATACCCTATCCCTAGGGAATGGACTTTTCTCCTACTTTCAAGGAAATATGAGCAACCATTCAAGAATAAACTACCAACATGGCTTGCATAGAATCATAACCTATCAATGATAATGTATCTAACATACTATCATTCTTGTTGCATTACTAACATCATAATTCATGTAGGCATAAGCAACATGCAATAACCTAGGTATCATATAAATACCTTATAGATGTTTCACATAATTACGTCATACAATTATGACAATCATAATAACTATAAATATGTGTCATAGTAATAAGATTCCACATTACCACCTCTATCCGATCTAGCTATATGCTCAAGCTTGATTCAATATCTATGTTAACAAACAATAACTTGCACAAGCACTAGCAATCAACCAACAAAAGCAAAGATTCAACACAGAAAATAATATTGGATAAGAAAGGGTATCATGCATAGAATTTAGCTTCCAAAGAAGATTTTACAGAGTTCAACTCTCAATGTCACAAACTCCACTTGCCTATCCTTTCACTTTCAACTTGCCTCCAATCCAAACCTCTTTCCCAACACTCAAAAGCTCTCAAACACTCAAAGAAATCTCTCACTTCTCACTGCTTGCACACAACACTGCTTTGTTCAATAAAAACTACAGCAGAATGGATACAAATGAATTCTAAAGACTAAGAGGCTGCCCTCTATTTATACAAAATATTGAGAAACTTAATGCTACATTTTAGCTCTCTCATTTGCGACCTTTTTCATCCTTTTCCCACCTCTAAAACTACAAACACAAATCCAAAACCAACTCGGCTAAGCAAAATCAAGTGAAAGGTGGCAGCTTAAAGAATCATAATTTCAACACATATACAGTCCAAGAAAAATCAATTTCTCAAACATGGCTGAGTCTCCTCCAAAAACTGCCAGCACTAATTAATTTACTAGGTCAAACATTGTAACAGTTTCCTACAGGCTTACTATTTCCCATCATGGCTTTGCTGCTTGCCACATTTTTCTCACGGCGCCTACATTGGTGGCTGCCACTCAAATACAACACAAACTCTATATTCCTCACTTCCAACTCGTCGATTTGGCTAAGTCTACACCCTTTTATCTACTATGTGTGGCTTAAATACACAACATACTTAATCTTAAAAAAATGCATTAACATCCTCTATATATGGTATAGCAACTTAGCACAATACCTTTGTTTAAACGCACTAAAAAGAATGTTTTTAACAAAATACTTTATGTGCCTCATATGCAATGCTTATAATGCAGCTACCCTATGCTTATTCCATCACTCAAATAGGTGTTGCATTCACTTTATTGTTTTCTTTACTCGCATTACATATGCGTAGCATTGTTTATTTAACCTTTGTTTACTGCACTTCGCTTTATATAAGCGTCGATGTCTTATCATATCTTTCATTATATATATATATATATATATATATATATATATATATATATATATATATATATATATATATATATATATATATAATAATTCTATATCATTATAATATATATATGTATTAACATATATATTATAATCATTTGATTATCAATCATATATGTATGTATGTATGTATGTATAGATTATCGAATACGTATATATATACATATATATTAATATATACATACTTATATTAATACTCTTAATATCTTATAAAACATATATCGATAAGATTATATACATAAGGTGTATATTCTTATCCATCTAAATACATGACAAAAAACATACAATAATCTTTAAATATAATAATATATATTTATATTTATATATTTATACATCAATCCGAAAAGTACTAGTATACATATATTCATTGATTATTTAAATCATGAAAATATATACTTACATATATATATGTATGTATGTATGTATGTATGTATGTATGTGTGTGTGTGTGTATATATATATATATGGCTATTATATATATACCATTATATATGATGAATACATAATATATAAACATGACAATCATTAATAATATATATATATATATATATATATATATATATATATATATATCTTATGCTTATTGAGAGGACTATAACTCAAATCAATCAATCAAAATGAATTAAAGACAATCACCCAAACATTCCCATTAACCCAAAACTATCACCAAGGTTTACTTATTGAATATAAATTGACTTGACTTAACTAAACTAAACTAGGTTGTGAGTGTGTGATAGCTCAAGTAGGTACATTAGTGGTTACCATACCAAGGTCCTCTCCTGGGTGATACTCCCCCTCTCCTCATTGGAGGGATCAATTCTTTCTACATCCAACTTAGTGCATCATAAACATAGCCAATCACATGGAAATCATATTCATCATATATCATTGAATCATTAAAGCATAAAAATTGATAACATCAAAATGCATATTCATGTATTCCATTCATCCATTGAACATATTAAAGTCATGATTTTGCATTAAATATCATATTTACTCATAAATGTAAAAGTAATTTGGTAGCTAAGAAATGGGGTGTAACATAACAGACACAAAAAAAGACACATATTCCAAGAACAGGGACTAGACAAAAAATAGAAACAACAAAGGGTCTAGTTCCCATCATTCCTTAGGATAGTATATTAAGTCTCAGCTTTCCTTAACTACATCAAGGGAGTCCACCCAGTTCATCTAGTTGTTATTTCCTTTCTATCTTTTCTCTTGAACCATTTCCCCCTAGGTTATCCCTTGCTTTTTCCTCTACTTTTTTATCTTGATGTGTCCCAAGACTATGCCAAATATTGCTCTTTGCATAATACCATCCACTATAGAAATGATAGTGCCAAGAGCGTTCTACATTACTCTAAGCTTCCCGTTAACACTATCATGGTCAAGACTTTCTTCCATTTTATAAACTCAACCTTGAAGATCAATTATTTTCTCTCTAAGGCTTTCCAAAGAATTATAATTTGTCTCTTCCTACTGACTATCATCTAACATGTTTTCTTCCTTATTGATGTTTTCATTATCTTGTCCCTTTTTCAACTCTTTCATATCTTCCATATTGACCTCTTCAAACACATTCTTCATCTCCTAGACTATTTCCTCAATCATTTCTTCCATATTAATATTTTCAGAGTTTAACTCCTCGGTGTTAGCCTTTTCCTCTTCATCACCATTATCTTCATTATTAGATTCACTGTTCTCCACGCTTTCAATTTCAAAATAGGGAAATAACTCCTCATTAGAAAAAAATTTCACCACCTCCTCAAAGGAAAACTTCCTACCTTTTTTATCTATGATTTTTCTCTTGTCTCCTATCCCGGCCAATCAAGCAAATTGTCATTCTCCAAAATGAGAGGGGTCAAAACTTCCACCACCCTTGACATTTGCATCTAGGCCATCCACAATTTTGATAGTGACATTCTTCGACCCCTACTACAAGGTAGTATCTTGTTTCCTCTTTCTACGATCTTGGGTGAAAGAAGTAGGTTTCCTCTTCACCGGGGTTACTTTTAATAACTCGAATCACTACTCCTTTGGGAGCACCTTTTTTGGTTTTTGGAATAAACTCAAAAGAGGGTTTTTGGGAGACATGTGTGGAATACTATTAATGATCTTTAATTCCAGAGGATTACTAGCAAAATAAAGGATTTTTTGTGAGGTATTGGCCAAAACATGCTTATAAAGAGTCAATATAAGACCTTGGTGTAGGGGAGGAGAGGTTCCTTTTGTCTATATAGTGATGCAAAGAAGAGAGAAAATATAAAAGGAAATTTCTTTGTTCCTTATGCCTTATGTGATTTAATAAGGGAAAGTGTACCCATGTACAGTTTTAAATCTTCCCTCCAAGGTAAAGTAATGCATAACATGTAGACTTACCATACCAAAGGTGCATAGAAGCTTCTCACGATTGTAGTTGTTTTAGTATATTTTTTATTTTTCATCTTTTTCGAAGAAGTTGTCTATGAATCTTTGATAAATCCAGCTACTCTATTTAGATACTTTTAAACCCTTGTTCTTAAGACCTGTGGCATCCACAATGAGCTTGGTAGTCACCATGAAATTGATGTTTCCTATCGAAACTTGACCATTTTTCTATGAGTTGCAAAATTTAGATGTTATTACATCATTGAACCCTTGTATTTCCTAGAAAAAGGGAGTCAAGCCCACTTCCTCAAAAAAATTCCATAGCTCCATTTTTTTTGTAGTGGGATGCAAGATAGCAGCTCCAACCTTTTTCATGGACCTCCCCTTTTACTTCCTCCTACCTTAGAACACACAAAATGATTTTGCAAAGGATGAAGACTCTCATTAATAGAGTGAAGGTTGTTGCAAATGAAGGAAAACTTGTGCATTAAAATGGAAAGATCGCATGAGTGGTTGAGCCTCAGGAAAGATAACCTTGCTAGAGTATTAAACCACTTTTCATGTATAATTTGTACTTGGTGAGAGTACTAGTAATAATTTATTTTATTATTTTCTCCTCCTTGAAGTATCATGATTAAGGAAAGAAGTTTCAATCGTGCGACTAGTTAAACACTCTCACATGTGAGATATCACAAATATGGCTAACTTATTAGTTGGGTCTATGACGATATTACACATCTTCCTTTCTTTGGTATCATATATGATGATAGTATCATCCTTTTCATAGGATTTCTACTAAGACAATTCCAAAAATGGTCTTTTTTGTTTTTATTATCATTATCCACCCATTTCATGCAATACTTCCATTATATTCCAGGAATCTTAACTTAAATTTTTAGGATGATAATAATTATTTGTTTTGTGAGGGATATGAATAGACTTAATTAATCAAGTCTAAACTTAGTTTTGACACCTTACCAATGTCACTTATCATTACAATTTTTAAAATTCCTATTTGTCTCAATTCTCTCATTTGATATTAACTCTTTTATTTTTTGAGGGGCTTGATCATATCCCAACTTACCCAATGAGGGAAAGATATCCCTTCATTAGATACTACATCTACAACTTTGTTTCCCTCTTTGTATGCATGTCAAATTTTGAACTTGAGGAAGCCCTCAATCAAGCTTTTTGAATCTTACATCATTTCTCTTATTGCCCAAGGAGTGGAAGAATCTCCCTTAAGAATATCAATTATCAACTTTGAATCTCCTTCTATAACAACTTCATTGAAGCCCATCTCTTTCATTCTCTTTAATCCCCACCAAGCAGTAGATGCTTCTGCCACATTGTTGGTGCAGATACCTAAATTCTTTGCATAATATTCAATAAGAAAACCTTTATGATCTCTTATCACACCTCCTATAGTTTCCATATTTGTGTTCCCTCTTGAACAACCATCAAAATTGAGTTTTTCCCATCCTTCCTCGGGAGGCAACCATTTAGTTATCCTTTTGTTCAATATTTTAGCCCAATTAACCTTAGTTAAGTCTTTTTTGATCCCCCAATTTTGTTTCATCCTTAGGTCTACATAAGAAGGAATCCTTTTAGAGAACCCATAATGTCCAGAATTAATATTTTATTGGATTTGTTGTTTTATGCTCAAGAAAACATCCTTATTGCTCCTCTTCACATCTTTGAAGATTCTATTGTTTCTTTATTTCCATAATCCCCATACAAAAAATGGAGGGATAAGTCTCCACAAATTCTCTATAATAGGGTGGCCAAAAGGACAACTTTTCTAATTTCTACAAAATCCTTTAGAGAACAGGGAGAAACCCAATCAATCAAAAGAATCCTTAAGACATGAGTCCATACCTCTTTAGAGAAGGTGCGGTGGAAGAACAAATGTTTTATATTATTACCTTCCTCATAGAAAAGAGAACATTTATTTATAAATTAAAAACCTCTTCTATTAAGATTGTCAATTGTGAGGATACTACCTTGAGCAACAGCCCACCAAAAGCAATTGATTTTAGGAATAAGTTTAGCATTCAAAATCTAATTCCAATCAAAATTAATGAAGGGAAGCAAGTGTTGATCCATCATGACATAAGTTGACTTAACATAGAAGTTCCCAGAAGGAACACTACTGCAAATCCATTCATCCTCCCTATCAAAGGAGAAAAAGAGGCAGTCTCCAATATTTTGGCATAAGGCTTGGGATATAACTCCCCACTCTTATTATCTTCCTCTCCTTAGATTCCTTCCTCCTGTCAATTGCTCTCCAAAATTCTTCTAAGAATTTCACCTCCCCAATCCACATAATTGTGTAGGTAACTCCCATTGAATCTAATAATCCTTTCCTTGATTTGATTTAATTGAATTGAAGAAGACAAAATTGGGCCATTGTTCCATAGTTCTTCCCAAAACCTTATCTTCCTTCCATTCCCCTCTCCTTCTAACTCCTTGTTTTAAAATATTTCTTATTTTTATTAAGTTGTTCCATATATAGCAGATCCATTTTGCAAATTGTGAGGAAAACGTAAAAATTTTAGGATCATAATTCCCAAGAAATGTAGCTTTAAAGATATCTGACCAATATTTGTTTCCTTCAAGAAAGTTCCAACCAATTTTAGAAAGAATAGATTTGTTGAACAATTTTAACCTTCTTATTCCAAGGCCCTTGTACTTTTTTGGTACGCACACTTTATCCCAATTAACAAGAGCAATCCTTGAGTTTTCTTTTGAACCTATCCAAATGAATTTCCTTTGAATTTGTTCAATTTTTTCCGTAATGAAGGTTGGGATCTTAAATAAGGATAGATAGTAGATTGGGATATTTTGAAGAGAACCTTTTAAGAGTTGAAGCTTACCTACTTGGTTAAGAAGCTTACCTTTCCATCCCGTCAATTTTTTTTGGATCCTCTCTATTATATTGTTCCAATAATTATTAGTAGGATTTTTAGTATTTAAAGTTAAACCAGTTTAGGAGGATAGAAGAACAACCATGTGGAAACATGATATCTTCATCACTATATCCTTAAGCAACTGATCCACATTATAAATAAATAAACTATGCTTTTGGTATAATTGAAATTTTGGCTAGAATCCATAGTGTAATCCTGAAGGGTGGATTTCTAATGAGTAGCTTCTACAACTGACTCTTCTTGTTACCCAATTTTCTCCTATGGGCTCAATAAGGGGAAATTATATTTCAAATTCGCACATGGTTCAAATGTGGCTCCCATAAGGGTTGAGCCTAGCGTGCAGATGCTCAGATTTCCTTGGGAGGGTCCTTATCTACAGGGAAGTCTATTGGAAAGCCTCGCCTCAGTCAGTTTTGGTATAAAACTCATCAGAGCAGAAAGTCGGCAAGACCCTCTGTTGTCTTGCCGACTAGCAGTGTGTGTTATCTGTTTGAATACACCAATCGCCAGGACATTTGGGTTGCCATGAGTCCTTATGTATCTCTCCGCGTGGGATGTCTCACCGACAATAGCTCACAAAGTTGGCGTCATGGAGATGTTTGTGTTTGCTGTGAGGTCTAGTCGTCAGGATGATGTCTCGGCGACTAACGATGGGCTGGCGAAAAAGGATGTCAACGGGGAGAAAAGGTGGGCCTCGCTATGATGTCTCAGCAACCGATGATGTCTCACTGAAACAGAGAGCCTTCGCAAAAAAAATGAAGACCTCGCTATGAGGTCTCACCGACAAAGCGATGTCTCCCCGAAATGAAGTACACTCTCGACAAAAGAAAGGAGTTCGCCGTGATGTCTCGGCGAAAGTTTTGAGCTTGATATGAGGTCTCGCCGACCAGGTAGGGTCTTGCCGAGATAAAGCAAGCTCACCGAGAGAGTTTAACATTGGGGTAATGTCTCGCCAAAGGGATTGTCATCGGGGAAAAGAACCCTCATTCACTATGAAGTCCTGCTGGTCAAATAGAGGTCTCACCGACGGAGGGTACTTTCGCCGTGACATCTTGCCGACTAGTGGGATTCTCATCGACACAAGGTTTGAGCTCGGGAGGAATGGAAGGGGTCGGTGTAATGTCTTACCGACAAGCGATGGTCTCGCCGATGGTTGTAAACCTTCAGTGTGACTAATGTAACCCGCCATGATGTCCTGCCGACAAAGGAAAGTCTCCCCAATAGTTGTTCACTAGGCCATCATCGGAGAGAAATTTTTAGATTTGAAGCAGGAGGTAGAGAAGAAGCAAGCTTTAAAATTTTATCTCCTAAAACAAACTTCTGTTTTTGAAATGAATAGCAAGCAAAACATTCTATGGTAATACTCAGGCATCCCAATTTAAGGAGGAATAGAGGAACTCCTTATCTCTAACCCATATCCCATTGTTCCTTGGAATATACTCCATTGAAGTGAATATTAATTCATGAGTGAAATGACATTGGGGATAGTTTAACCCTACAACACTTTTACTTTAAAATTTTCTTCTTTTTGTGATTCGATAAAATCAATCTAAGAACCAGTCAACAAAATCACTTTTTCAGATAGATACATTTAAGCATATGCCTTTGCAAATATCCAGTAGCCATCACCGATTAGCACATACTCCATTTATTTGATTGAGCAATCTTCTTGACTCTATGGCAGCATCACTTTAGTAAGATCAACAAAGATCATCCGAAAGAGAAAGAAGGCAGGAGGTCCAATTAAGGCTTAGGGGTTTAATAAAAACTCCATTACTACACTTTTAACTTCTTGCTATCATTATAGGTTTCCCCAACTCTTTGAGGTCCATAATTAGGGATCACATTAGGGATTATGTCAAGGATTTCCTCCATACCTAAAGCCTCCTTATTATGATCAGTACCAATTTCTTCAAAAAAGGAAACAACGACATCTGTTATATCATTTTCCTTTGTTAGAATAGAGTCATCTTCTTTAACCAGGAATCTTATATTATTTATTTTTCTATGTTTCATGGTGGACTGATGAAAATATTTCATATTTTTTCCCCCTTCATTAGGCACTGAATCCTATATTTTTGTTTCCAGAAGGTTTCCTCCATTTTTGAGATCTTCATCCATTCCATACGTAACCCCCTTTCTTTTTTAGTAGTCTCCTCATCCTTAATTACTTCCTCCATTATTTCTTGAATTTCTTTCACATTTCATAAGGCATTCTTCTTTTTGTGAAAGATATTTTTGAAGATCTTGTTCCATCTTTTTACTTTATCTTTCATCCTTTTTAATTTTTGAACAAAACAATACATTTGAGTGCCTTAACAAGGGATATTCCACCACTTTTGAATGAGATCCTTAAAGTCAAGGTGATAATTCCACGTAATTTCATACTTGAAAGGAAAGGGGCACCTAGCCATCTCCTCCTCCCAATCTAAGAGGATAGCGCTATGATATGAGCCCATTCAAGTGGAAGAGCAGATAGGTTGAGCTTAGGACAAATATCCCAGAAATTGGAAATGAGAAGCATGTCCAACTTAACTTGGATAATGTTATTTCCTTGTCTTCTATTTGACCAGGTAAATAAGGAACCTTGTAGGTCAACATCTATTAGTCACCGAGAGGATATAAAATCAGCAAAGTCTATCATATTGTCAGAAAAAGTTAACTAGTCCCCCCAATTTTTTGAAGGAAATAAAGGGGTATTGAAATCCCCTCCCAACATCTAATGCTTTTTCTTTCTATTAGAGATAATGATAGATAGTGTAATAAAGGGAAAGGGTAACTCTAATGTTTAACATGAAAACCTAGGGTTAATGCCTTCCTTTTCCCAAATTACATTAGAAGGTTAGATCAACAAGATGAATAGATTGGTTATCAACCACAAAGGTGAGCCAATCAGACTTGGATCTCCCTTTATTAGAGTTTTGAAAATGGATTGGAAATGATTTGAAATGATTAACCTAATTGATTTATATGACCTAATAAGATAAATGCAATATTCCATAAGCACACAAACTAAAATAGTGAATTGCAGGAAAATCTGAGAAGTACCATCTATAAAAAAAAAATGGATCTAGCATGCAAAGGAGGACGTAGATGCAGGGTCAATGGGTCCCTGATAGGGGATCCTGAAATTGATTTTGGGCTCCTCTGGTGTTAGATCTGAGCTCCCATTACAAAGTTGTCAAAATTTCGTAAGGTAATTTTGTAGTTGAGTTTCATGGATACAAATTTTAGGGTTTTGAATGCAATAATTGAAATTTTTCTTTAATCTTCTTCAGTCCTCTTCAAACTTGAGATCTATTCACAAAGAGAAGTGATGTTAGGACAAGGGGCTTGCCTCAATCAAGCCCCATGTAAGTGTTTCACTTCCACAATGGAAATGTCAATGATAGGAACGATAATTGAAAGGAAGGAATGATGAAACCATGTTAAAACCACCCTTCAATGGCTTCATTGAAGGACAATTCATGCATATCACCTCAAGGATTTGGTCTTGCTTGTCTGAATAAACTTTGGAGACCTAAAACAAGGGTTAGCCTTCACAAAACATGAACATGATCACACATAAAATCTGACATGATGTTGGATCAAAAAATGCTCTAAAATTTTGCTCTTGACCCCAATCTCTTGAATAAGTTTACCAATAGTTTTCTAGATAATTTCAAATGATAAGTTAACAAGTTAATGTGCATGACTAATTTCTTGAAAAATTAGATTCAAAAGTTGGAACTTGAAATTTGAAATTTGAATGTTAAAACCACCAACAACATATAAAAAATTGAGCAAGATTACGCCCATGGATTTATGGGTCTTGGCCCTAAAGACCGAGATCAAAACTTTAATTTTTTGCATTTATTCAATGCTTGCAATCCTTTAGAAAACTTGAAAAATAAAGCATAATTTTAGGAAATTAGGGACTTAATTCCAATAATTTAGGGGGAGAAAACATATTGTGAAATTCTTAAGGGTGATCATTTTTGACACTACATTTAGCCCCCACTTTAGTCACGCTCATACTCATAACGTAGGGAATGCATAAATGTTGAAGCAGTAGGATGAAAAAGGATCTAGAGGGAGATCTCAAGCCCCTAGGGTCTATCACCAATATAGGCACAAAGGAAAGTATGATATGCAACAAGACAACATATACAAACATGTCGAAAAATAAAATGAAAACACATGAAATAAAATAACACAAAACATGATGTAAATGCAATTAAGGACAAAACATAAGAAAAAGATTCGAGTCAGTAAGGCTACCTCAGTCTTAAATTAAATACCACATCATGATTGAATAAATGTTAGATGAGGACGTAAGTCATACACATCACTCATGGAACACATGGATCCACTAGCAAGTGTGTTATACTAGGTGGCATGTTAAAAAGGGTGCTCAAGTTCGACCCAACAAGATCCATTATGCTAAATCCATGAAACTATTTTACAAACACCTAGGGCATGCATAAAGCTCACCTTAGGAGTGCAACAAAGAGGGGTGCATAAGGCACCATTGCAAAAAAACACCTCATGAATAAAATTCAAGGGGGTGCAATAAAACTCACCTCAAGGGGTTCATAAAACTCACAGGGGGTGCTTCACCTGATGCAAAAAAACTCGCCTCAAGCATAGACAATAGGATAAGGTTAAAACTACAAAACTGAATAAAAAAGGGGATTTTCTCAATATGCAAAAGGTCATACATTAGGGAATATCACTCATGGCATCACCACCAAGAAAGGAAAAGTCATGAAAAATAAATTCACACCTCTAGCTATAGCATTACCACCATGGGGAAAGTCATATACCAAGAAAGGTCACACTCTTGAGGGATATCGAGACATTCACCAGATCAAGAATGCCACACTTAAAATTCCTAGGAGATGTATGATGAAGGGACTATATGCGCCCCCCTTAAAATGTTAGTGTACTACACTAACATCTTAAGGAGAAAAAGAGGGATACCTTGGTAGAAGGAATGCACATAGGACAAGGCTACCTAAAACCTTTCCCCACCCAAGTGTAGGGACAAAGGTGATCCAAATATGTTATTCCTTGCAAAATGAAAGGTGATTGCATAAAGCCTAGTGTATACCCTCATGAATGGTAGAGAGCATGTTATGACACTACAACTACCACATGGAAAGGAGAAAAGAAAAATGAATATTAATGGATTATGCATTCAATTTGATCAACATAGGGATAAAATTCTCTCAATTTCTTCTTTAAAGCATGAAATTCATCGGTAAGTTGCCCAAGTTTTCTATGATACACACAATAAGTCATGTTTGTACTCTTTCCTTTCTTATCTTCTCGTTCACAGATAGGTGGCAATGTAATTTCTCCTAGTTTAAGAAGTGTGTCTAAGGCTCTTTTGGTCTTAGTTATAGGATGCAAGAAAGGTAATTTCTTAAGTTTATGCTTCTTGATTGATTGGACAATGGCTTGTTGTAAAGGTGGAGGATATCGGTAACCTAGATGGTGTTTGTTCCAAGAGAGAGTGGACTTCATGTTCATTCTTAATGGCACATCCTTGTTCCCTCAAAATCTGTAAGCCTTGCCAATAAGTCTATTGCAATTTGATGGGTGTGTTTGTAACTTTATGCTCATATGATGGGGGTTGGTTCATGTGCTTTCCTTGTGATTTTTATTGACAGTTTTTGTCATGTGCATTGGTTGAGGTATGCTTTGTCACTTACTTTTGGGGTGTAAAAGAGTGAACATTTAAAGTGGTGGTATGGTAGGATGTTGTTGATATGGGGTAGTAGGGCATTTCATTGAAGGATAAAAGGTTGCATTATTCTCAAGGTTGTGTAAGGAATTTTGTATGAATTCATGCATGCTCTCTTCATATTGACCTAGAACCTAAAAAATAATTGAAATAGGAGATGAAGTATCATGATTGTCATTATCAAAATTAGGGTCACCACCAAACACACAGCTTGAAACATCAACCAAAGATTCTAAGGACATCCAAATTTTACCAAAACACGTATCCACAATGAAATTTTGCAATGAGGTTCAAACTGTTAATCTACAAGTGAAGAAAAATTAGACAACAACTTCAGATAGAGGATCCTAAGAGTATTATGTCACAGAAATTTGACCTATACCCAAATAACAGGACATAGTCGCCCAGGGTTGTTTGAGTCTTCAACAAGGTTTCTAAAAATTTAAATTTTGACTAGGTTTTAGACTATTTAAGGATTATGATTCTACTTGCAAAAAGTTGTAGCACTAAGTAATTTCCCATAGTTTGCTTAATTTATGCCAATTTGATGCAGAATGCAAGTATGCAAGAATGTTGAAGATGTTTAAACAAGTTATGAATGCAAATTTGAGATATGAAATGCAATAATTTACGGGATTTGAAATGCAAATGCCTAGAAATAATGATTTTGATGCAATTTTAAAATACAAACAATGCACTTTATTTCACCTTTATGAAATATATGCAATATGCCAAAAAATTATGCATCTATTGATTCTAAAACAAAGATTTGCAAGTACCTATAGACTAAGCAGATAGAGACAGATAATTGTGAAAAAGTTTGTCGATGCACCTTCACAAGGACAGGGTCACCCAAGGGAATTTGAGTCCTTGGTAGGGGGTTTGAAAATTGAAAAATTGAATGTTTAAGTTGCTTGTTAAGTTTTTGTTTCTATTTTGCAAATAGGTCTGATAGTTACTATTTTTCTAGAATTTCTTAATGTGGGTGAAATGCAAGTGTATGAGAATGTTTGAACAACAAATCACAGTTTTTAAATCAATTTTGAATGCAAATCTAATCTAAATGACTAAAACAAACCCTGATTCAAGTTATGATGCAAGCTATGATGCAATATGTTTTGGATTTTTATGACTTTTTATGATGCAAATATGAAACCCTAAATAAATGATGCAAAACAATGCAATATAAAACCTAGATCTAGGATGATTGAATGCAATTTTTAGAAGGTTATGATGTCAAAATGTCAGGTTCACCAAAATGTAA
Organism: Sequoia sempervirens; assembly: GCA_007258455.2. Lineage (NCBI taxonomy): Eukaryota > Viridiplantae > Streptophyta > Pinopsida > Cupressales > Cupressaceae > Sequoia > Sequoia sempervirens. The sequence continues at coordinate 52,952 of VDFB02340675.1, read as the reverse complement.
TATAGAAAAAGAGATGTTAGGTCCTAAATGCAAAAAACATGAGATGCAAGGGGCGTTTCTCCAAGTCACATTAAGTTGTAGATCAACAAGGTGATTAGATTGACTTACAACAATGAAGGTGATCCAATCAAACCTGGATCTACATCTAATTGAAGATGGGAATGGATTGGAATTGATTTGGAATGATTAACCTAATTAGACTATGTTCCCTAATATGTAAATTTCAAGATCTCAACAACTGACAAATGGAAACAATGAATTGTAGGTAGATCTAAGAAGTACCAAAGATTGTGCACCTGTCATAAAAAGTTGGATCTGGCATGTAGCTCGGACACAGATGTCTAGAGGCATATGGGTCCCTGATAGGGGGTCCTAAGACTGATTTGGGGGTCCTCTGGTGTTGGATTTGAGCTTATGATTCTTGATTGCAAAGTTGTTGAAATATTGTCAAGTAATTTTGTAGTTGAGTTTTTGTGGATTGACAACTTTTAGGGCTTTGAATGCAACAATTGACAATTTTCCTTTAATCCTTCTTCAATTCTCTTAAAACCTGAGATGTACACATTCACAAAGAGAATATATGTTGGGTCATTTAGGGATTTCCTTAGTCAAACCTCGTGTAAGTGTTTTCACTTCCATAATGGCAATTTCAGTGATAGGAATGATAATTAAAAGGAAGGAATAATGAAACCACAAAATGTTGCAACTCACCACCCTTCAATGGCTTCCTTGAAGGACTGAAGTCATGCACATCACCTCAAGGATTTGGATCTTGCTTGTTTGAATGCTTGAATGCTTTGGAGACCTACAACAAGGGTCAGCCTTTACAAAACAAGAACATGAACATGAACACACATAAACTTTGACATGATGTTGGATCTTGAATTGTTGCTATAATGCTCTGAAATGCTGCTCTTGACTTTCTCAATAGTGCTCTTGATCATAATTTTTCCAATAGTTTTCTAGATGATTTCAAATGATAAAATAACTAGGTATTTATATGCAATTTTACTAATTTCCTAAAAATTAGATTCCAAAAGTTTTCACTTGAAATTTGAAATTTGAATGTTAAAAATACCGCCAACAACATATCAAAAATTAGTCCTTGATAAGATAAGGGGACCCATATTCCCATGGGCATATGGGTCTTAGCCCTGTTTGGTAGGATATTTAGTGTCGAGATCAAAACATTAATTTTTTGCATTTATTCAATGCTTGCAATCCTTCAAAAAGTGGTAAAAATAGGCTTTGGAATGCATAATTTTAGGATATTAGGGACTTAATTAGGCCCAATAATTTAGGGGGAGAAAACATAGTGTGAAATTGTTAAGGGTGACAATTTTTGACACTGCAGATAGAAAGTCCCAAAGCTGGACTCTAGCCACCCTAGTATTGGGAGCATAAATATTTTTGAGATTCCATTTAACTAAAGTCTTCCAGTCTTCCATAATAGTCACCAAACTATTTTTATTATGACACATTTTACCCTTGCAGGGTTCCATAGAGTAGCAAGTCCTCCTGAGGCAGCATTTGCATCACTCACACAATACATTGTCAAAGGCCAGATGTTTTTAACAATTTGATTAAAGTTAGAAAGTTGCATTTTTGTTTCTTGGATAAGTAAAATATCCACTTTCAAGTCAACAATACAACATTTTACAAGATGTTTTAGGGGGCTATTCGACCCATGAATTTTCTAGGATATTAACTTCATTTCTTAAACTCGCATTAAAACAGTCAACATCCTCCTGACACTAACAACCAGGGGCTATGCCCCCACTCTTCACTTCTTGTGTTCATTTTTCCCTGAGAGCTCATCCAATTTTTTTATGTTAAATGCCCATGGCCTCCAGTTAACACCTTTAGCAAATCTTCTAAGTGTGTCATAAAGCAAAATAAAAATAGCACATTTTCCATTGCACTTATGTTAACACTCCCTTTGAGTTTCCATATTGGTTCTACACATTTTCTTACTTGATCTATATTGGTTCTAAAGGAAAGAAACTTACCTACAAGGGAGTTGAAGACTAGCAATCATCTCATTCATGATGTCATCAAGAACAACAATCTCTAGGCCATCCACGTAGAATAAGAATTCTCGATAAGACTTGATGCCCTAGAATTTGACACATTTGTATATCTACTTCCAACCAAATTTTCCACATGGGAAATTGGATCTTCCTCTGAGAAAAAGGATTCGAGACCTATAGGGGGGAAGTTGGAGTCTTTTCAACATCTCGAGCAAAAGACTCCATAGACTTTGAAGCTAAAATATCTTTTGCTCCATCAATTCTTGCCATGGAGTAGTGTTCGCTCCTTCCTTGATTGACACAAAAGCAACCTTTTTGGATGGGGAAGCCTACTGCCCCCCCCCCCCTCCCCCTCACCAAACAACTCCATGGTTGACCAAAAGAATTTTTAGGAAATTTTTTGCAAGTGCACTAAAATGTTAAGAGAGTGTAATGAAATGAATAATTTTAATCATGAGATCTATTGTTATTTTGCAAGGTGTTAAACATACAATGGTTTTTTTTTTTTTTTTGATTGGGTTGGAAAAAATGATAACCAAGGATCAGCAAGTGGATATATCTTTACTCTATTTGGAGTAGTAGTAAGTTGGATAAGTAAGTAGCAACACATGATTGCATTGCCCACAAATGAAGTAGCATACATGGAAACACATGCTTGTAAGGAAGTTGTGTGGTTACAAGGATTAGGTAATAGTATTGGATATAAGTCATATAATATTGAATTATGATTATTAGAGTGTAATTTTTTAGCTAAGAATCTTGTTTACCATTCTTAAACAGGAAATAAATATGTGCAATATCATTTTGTTAAGGAGATGGTTTAGACAAGGAAGGTTCAAATCAAAAAAGTTGACACTCAAGTAAATATTATTGATTCTTTGATAAAGCCTATAATTACTATTAAGTTTTTGTGGTGTAAGGATGAGATGGGTTTATCCTAGTCTCACACATTAGGTTAACTTCTTGGAATACCTTAAAATATCCTATGATAAATATCAAATATAGGAATGTTAGAAATTTAGTGTGTTATACACCTACAAAAAGTTCCTAGTAAGGTTTATGATGGAACTAGTTGATGCACGTGTTTTAAGTTCATGTTTTAATGCTTGATCGCAGACTAGTGAATAGGTTCAAATTTATTTGTGATGATTATGAAATGTTGTGGTTTAGTATGAAGACTTGCATAAGTCTATTGTTGATATGTTTTCAACCATAGGTCATTTTGAGGATCCTCCAAACGGATAATTATACATCACTAGAGTGTGTATGACCATTCAAGCACACTTACAACATTATTAGAGTACATGCAGTAATGAGGAGTATGATGATGTCCTAGGAGATGCTCAAAGGTAATGTAAGTGGCTAGAAGCAATCAATATATTGTCTCTACTACCGCAAGCCATGGATAGTTTTTTTCTATAGAGAAGGAATACATGTGCATAGTTTAAGTAAAGCAAGTCAACAATATTTGACCAAGTGTGAGTAGCATCAATTTATTACATGAGATGATCATCCATATAGAGAGGTCATGTTTCATGTATTGTGTGGCATGTTAACATCATGATACATTAATGAGATGGTTGTGTGACTATCGGTATTAGTTCAATAGTTAAATGGTTGGAATTCCTTGTGAATCGTTATGTAAGTATATCTAGATCTATTCATATGGATGGAACAAGGTTGGATAGGTTGGATGTTTGTTTGATGTGTTGTATCATAAATGTGTGAAGTCATGGTTGGATATTGTATGTTGTTAGTGTTATCTCCTAGAAACGCACCCTATGCAAAGTTATAAAATTGAGCTTTCTAGATAAACATGGGATCATTTCAAGGCTGTGGGTCACCTAAAGTTGAAATGAACCTCCGGAGAAGGCCAGCTTCCTTTGTGTTATCACATAAAACTACTGATTCTGTAAGGAAAAGGGAGAAGGAGAATGCTTTAAAATTAAAACTAAATCCTATGGTGATGCACCTAAACGTTACTTGGATTTGAAACCAGACTTCATACACTTGCTTGCAATGAATGAAGATAAATTTGCACAACTCACTTCTGTATATATTTTTGCAAAAGTGTTTCACAAACAGGTCCTGGTGCTAAGATTCCTAGAAGGAAAGTTAATTTCACATCTAAAATTCATTTTACATCTTTTGACACAATTTGTAACCTGCAAAAAACATACTTTTGCATAAAGGTTCTAAAATCTGAGACAAAGCTCGAAGGAAATAAACATTACCTCACTAAAAGCTTGATCAATCAGTTGACTGAACACAAAAATGCAAAGAGAAAGTAGGCAAGAGCTTCAAATCAATAATAATCAAGGTCTTTACTGAATTTCATCTCCAAAATTGAGTTACAAAAGTTTGCTAATCTGAGAAAGGACTGCAAAAGTCACAAACTTTCGAAAAGCATCTAAAGAACTCTTTTACAAGAAGGAAAAAATGCCATATATACAAAAAGGTGTGTCGGCCCCTCTGGGCTTACAAAAAATATCCGTTCATAAAGATCTGCCCTTAGATCTTTAAACGAAATTAATTCTGCATCTGATTGCATCCTCGTGTCCATCTTGGTGGCAGATCGCCCTCAGGGGAAGCCTTAAGATCTTTTGCAACATTAACTTCCAGTCCTTGTGTCCATCTTCAAATCTTTTTGCCGAGCTGCCTTGAATGCTTCTGAGTGTTACCATAAATGTAGATTGACTCTTCTGCCAGCAGCGATCCCAGGTGTCATGGACTTGAGGCTTTCTCCTTCCTGCCAACTTTCTTCTTGCTCTAGATCCTTTTGCAATTTGACCTTTGTTGAAAATAGTCTCCAGTCTCCTCCTAGACTCTTACAGACGCCCCCACCTATATACCGAACTAATCCATCACTTTATTCTTAGAGAAAATTCATATTGTTTATGTTCCGTTGATCTTCTTCACAGGGGTAGTCACAACAGTCAAATTGCCAATGGTTCATCTTTGGCTCCCTTTGATTGGGAAAACACATTCCACGTAGGACTCCTGGGTGATCAAAAGTTGCTCAGACTGAATCCCATGTCGATGAGACACTTACCATGTCTCCCCAATGCGATTATACTTTACAGCAGTTATCGGCATAACACGTGACGGTCGACAAGACCTTATATCGAATGCAAAAGTCATACCGATATCCTCTTGTGAACAAATGTTGGTGTGACATTGTTGGGGAGACTTTCGCCTGTCGAGGAGACCTTTTGCCGAACGCAATATCCTTTGGCGAACTCATCTCATCTCGACAAGACCTTTTCTATCAGGGAGACCTCAACAAGTAGGAGAGACATCATAGCGAAGGCACCAACTTTCGCTGAGACCTTATCCTTTTGGGAAGACATCTCCCTGAGCTCAACCTTACGCCGAGAGTTCCATTCTTTTGGTGAGACTCCGCTTAGTCGACCAGACCTTTTACCAAACTTAAATCTTTCAGCGAAACTTCTATCTGGGACCACCACTCCATGTCAGAAAGACCTCAGCATGTCGGGGAGACTTCTAAAAACCCACGGCGATTTAAAATGTCTGGCCGAATGAGACATTTCGAAAATGAATAGAACCCCTTCTAGTCAGCGAGACATCTGGAAGGTCTTGGTAACTCTCTCCTTAGAGGATTTTCATGCCGAATCTGACTGAGGTGAGGCTTTCCAATAGTCCTCCTTCTGAAATAGCATCAGATGTATGATCTAACCCTTGATGCAAATTCCCCATTTGGCCTTTATGAACACCTGAAACACAATTTGTCTTGCCTGATGAGCCCGTAGGTGAAAATCAAGTAATAGTTAGTCTATAAATTGAGACAATGGGAAAGATACCTATTTAATTAGATGTAACTTTCTTGAATAACACAATTGTGAATATCCATTTGCTAGTAGATTTTTTCATAAGGGTTCTCCACAAAATTTTATCTCATGTGTATCTATAACTTGTGTGTTATTTCATGTGCTTCCTTAATGTTTCTTAATTGAATTGAATAAAAAACATAATTTTATAATTAACACATAATCTTAAGGTGTTTGAATATAACAACCTATCAATCAACTTTGTTAGGGATTGAACTCCAAATATAGGCTTTTGGACAATAGAGAGTGTACAACATTGTATAAGACATTGACATGCAAGAGTTGGAAAAAGAGAGGATCTATCCAAAATTGAGTTATTTTTATTTGTGATAAATTATTAGGTTCTCTACCTTTTCCCTCACCACCTTTGGTCAATGGTGTGTTGTTGTGTGGCTCTACCTCGTCTGATCACGTGACGCCAACTATGGCCTCTCCAACTGGTGTGCCCCTTGTTTTTCACCCTCTCCTCCCCCCTCTCATGCCTCTCTCTTTTGTGGGGGTTCACAATTATGCTATGGCAGCCACATCTAACCCTACTCAACCTTCATGGATGAATCACCCTCTTCCTTGCACCAAACCTTCCTTGGTGGTGGTATGTGGTGTGGATGTCGTTGAAAACAAAGGTTTCTACCAACATAGAGGTTTGATGTGTCATTTCTCTAGCTTATGTCCATCCCTTCCTGACCTACACAAATGGGTTTTGGACTTCTGTAGAGTCCTAGCGATTGGTAAGATCGAACTCTTTCCTTGTACTAAAGGTTTTTTCATTACTTCATTTGCTTCTTCGGAAGACAAATGCTCGATGTTGGGTCAATTTTGGGTGAGGGTGAGCAATCCCTCTTGCTCAAACCCTAGACATCCTCCTTCAATCCCCTTATCAAACCTCTAAATATGTGGCTAGTGTGGGTTTGGCTTATGAATCTTCCCCTCTAGTTCTGGGAGGAGTCTTGTAATGAGGCCATTGGAAACTCTAGAGGTCACTTCTTGAGGGTTGATGATTCTACCTCTTTCATGGGGCATTCGACCTATGCTTTTATTTTGGTATATATTGATATCTACATGCCTCTTCATGAGGATGTGATCTTGATGGTAAGGGTTAGACCTTGGTTCCAACTATGTGATTATGAGGGCCTTCCTTTTAGGTTTCATCGTTGCTTTGCTACTTGTCACATGGCCTCAGGTTGCTCTCTCCAGCATGGTAAAGGACTTGCTACTTGGTGGAGGAATTCTAATGATGATCTCCTAACTATTCAAGCTTTTGTCTCTTCAGTGGATGTCCCCTCTTAGGATTTTGATGTGTGTATTATTCTTGGTGTAGATTTTTCGTGTCCTAAGGACCTTGCAAGGGTTCCTCCTCCATCGTGCTTATTACCTATTCCATCAATTGCTTTTTCTCTGCCCCAAATTTCTGTTGTGGATGATGATTGCAATTCACCTTGTTGTCCTTCTATCCCCTTTCTATGTGATGATGGTCTTCCCATGGGGGTTTCCCCTCTTATTTACCCTTACAGTGAGATTTTGGATGATAGTATTACTTGGACTATTGTTCAGAGAAGGCAGAAAGCTCCCTCTTCTACCTCTTCCATTACTCATTCTCAAGACTTGTTGGATAAGTCAATTGTATAGGGTTGGGATCCTTTTTCTCACATCTTTTTGCTTATATGCTCTTATCAAAAGCGTTGATGGTCTTTGATTGGTCTTTCCTAGTTTCACTTATGGTGAGATTTGTCTTGCTTACCTTGATGGCTATGTCGTATCATGTACGTGCCCTTTTCCCATTTTACTTAATCAAAACAAAAGGAAAAAGTAAATTTTTTCAAGTGATTTTCAAAAACACCATGCTAAAAAAAGAAAATGTTTCCATGTAAAAAGTAGTAATTTCAGTCTATGTAGAAGAATACATCTAATAACATTCTAGTTTCTAGGTTTTCTTCAATTTTGTTAATTGATTTGACTTCCCTGTGATTTGTAAATCTATTCCATGGTCATTGTAGAGCCAAATTATGTAAACTTTCAATGCATAATATACATTCTATAGGGCTAAAAGGGGGATTTAGACTATGCTTTCTAAGTTCCTAGTGACAGTTACAAAGAACAAAAGTAGAGAAGTTTTTTTAGAGATTTGATCCTAGAGTTGGATCATGCTCCTCTTATCAAGCCTATGAGACTTAGACCATTTGCAATTTAATTTGGATTTCTTTTAATTGAGATTGAATTCATAATTACTAGATTTTACACTATATAGGTTTCTCCATATATATCAATCTTGAAATCTTATAAATCTTATTCTTTTTATTTTCCTGCATTTCCTTATAAATTCATACTTGTTAACATCAACCTTATTGCTCTCTAAATTTTAAATTCATTGTATATAGAGTAACCATTGTAGTTTTTGGATCTCCTCCTCTCTAAAGATCACATAAGACACGGGTTTGCTCGCATTGTTTTTTTAATTAAACCAACTTGACCTAGTGCCAAATTCTTCTATGTAGGTGTGTGCATGGGCTCTACAAGACTACTTATAGTTGTCCCTCTTAAGCAGTTCTCCACGACCTTACCTTTCTCAAGGCTACTACAAACCTCTCTACATTTGTTTACTCTTCTAAATGAAGATTATTGCAAACCTAGCAAACATGTTTGCTATCCTGAAACACTGTACATTGCATCTCATGGAAATTATCTTCTAAAGTGCATCTCTTTGCACTTTTCTCCATTCCTTCATTGTGCCCTCCTTAGGACAAATCTCTTACATCTTTTCAAATTTAACCACTAGTACTTCTCTATCTTCCTTTATGAGAATTTCACTTTCATGTATTGTTTTTATGCTTTTTAGGATGTTAGGAGTTTTGGTTGTGATTGTAGGGGTCTTGAGAGGTCCATTTGGATCATATTAGGTGACCATGATAGTCATGTAAGGGTCCTTTAATTTTTTTTTTTACATGTGGTGAAAAGTTGCAAAAAGTGGCAAAATTTGTCAAATTTTATGACATTGTATTTAGGGCTATTGGGGAAAATGGGCATAAGCTCATGTGTAACTATTTTCTTGGAAGTTTTTGAATGCTAAATCAATGAAGAACATGCTCCAAGAAGTATTGGGAGCTGGAAATTAGAAAATACCTTGTTATTTTGCATTTTTGTGATAGTTTTTACTATGAAACAGCAAGAAACTTGCATGGTACGGATTTGTACAGCTTGGTACATGGTATGAAGGAGGATGAAAGTGTAAAAATCTATCTTAAGATTCTAATGCATTTTATTTGGTTTAGTTTCATGCTGATTTGAATAAGTTATGATCAAAATAGTGTTGACTATCTATTTTCAAGCCTAGGGTTTCCCATGAGCTTCCAACGCCCATAACTTTCATTTCCAATGGTGAAAAACTCTAAAATTTGGAACTAATTTTTTGTAGGCCTATATGCATGTTCTCACAAAAGGAGGGGCGCTAATTCATTGGTTGGCGTGAGTTATTGAGGACGGTCCTATTCTTTGTTGTTTTGACTGTGCAACCCTTAGTCTTTTTGAGGGTTTATTTTAATTGCTTTGTTTTGGGTTTGACCACTCTCAAGAACAGTTTGAAGGGAGTATCTGAGTGTGTTTAAAAGCGTTAAGGCCTGAGTGTGAGTAAGTTTGTGTCTAAAGAACCAAGTTTTTTTTTTAATAAGTTGCAGGGTATAAATTGGTGTTACCATTGAAAGACCAAGGATGTTGTGTTCACTATTGTCAAACCACATTTTCATTGCTTTTGAGAACTCCTTGAGTTTGCAATAGATTTTTCTCTTCATCACTTTGCATCATCTCGTAGCCTCGGGACCTTCGAATCCGTGGGAAGTCTAGTTAATATCCTTGTCGGTCATTGACTAGAGATTTAGGGCATCATCTCCTTGAAACTCTTGCAGATAAATAATAGGGAAAATCTGACTATCGGTAGTTGCAGACCTAACGACATAATAAAATCCAGTTTATCTCACTAGATCGGCGATTTGGGGTATGAAACCTGAAATTCAGTGGCAGTTTCCAAACGGCCTCGACAACTCTGTTGAATCTAACTTATTGTCTTTTGAAAATGGTGGGAAAATATACCAAGTACAAAATGAAGTGGACCTGAAATTCCTTTCAACCTGACTGTCATAAGAACCGACATGACCAACTGTCAAATCCTACTTGATCGAGCCTTCCGATTAATCGAAGGCCAAACTTTGAAGAGGCAACCAAAGGTTTCGATATCCATCTAGGTCCGACCACTTTATAAACCCTGGATTTCCCCACCTTGGCATCCAATGGAAACAAAATAACTGAGTCCTTGGAATCAATCTCAAAACCCAGCTTATATATTGTTGCATCCTGACGATCCATGACTTGAGATGGAAAATGGGACCTTTGGGTGTCAACCACCAAATGGGCCCAAATATAAATTTGAACTGAATGAAATGCAACCTAGCTCTTTTGACCAAGAGTCTATAATTTGACAGATTATGAGCAAAGCAATCCAATCAGGCAATATTTTGAACCTTGGACATACATAATTTCCTCACAAGGCACATTGGCAAAAAAAAAAATTGGGACCTTCGATTGTCTACCATCAGATGGGCCCAAATATAAATTCGACCTGAATGAAATGCAATCTGGCTCTTTTGATCAAGAGTCTGGAATTTGACAGATGATGAGCAAAGCAGCCCAACCAGAGAATATTTGAACCTTGGACAGACACAATTTCCTCAGAAGGCACATTGACAAATTCTAGGAAATAAATTGGGACCTTTGGGTGTCAACCACCAAATGGGCCCAAATATGAATGAAATGCAATTTGGCTCTTTTGACCAAGAGTCTGGAATTCGACAGATGATGAGCAAATCAGCCCAACTAGGGAATATTTGAAACTTGGACATACACAATTTCTTCACAAGGTACATTGGCAAATTCTAGGAGTAATATTGGACAAGAACTTAGAAAAAGAAACAAGCAAGAATCAAATTAGAAATATTTTTGTTGATCGATCTCTCATATCCATAGGTCAAATTGGTTTTGAGATTGTTGTCTTGGATAGCATATCCATCAACACATTAATCATCAAATGGAATTGTTGCAAAAATTGCATCCATTTATAATGCAACTTCTTTTGAGTTTGTAAATATGCATGAATATTTCTTTTTCAAATAAATAATGTCAAGTTATTTCTTCATAACTTGAAATAGTGCATTATATTTTTATCATATATTAGATATATTTTAACAACTAAAGTAAAAATTTCTAAATGATATCAAATGGGCCTACCTTATTGTAGCAAGACAACACCAATAGCATGTTCACTTGCATGAGTTTCTATATCAAAAGTTTGTTGAAAATTAGGAAGATTAAGCACATAAACATTACTAATTTATGTTTCAACAATTCAAATGCATCATGTCCTTTTCCACTAGAAGTTCCTCCCCATGGTTGCAGCTTTTTGTAGAAGTGAGGCTATAGAAGAGAAGGATGGAATAAATTTTGTAGAATGGATAACACCTAAAAAAACCCTATTTTTATGGTTCTCGGCCAATTTGTGATGGAACCCACCTTAGTAGGACCTACTCTTAACTCTCCACCTCTAACCACATATCCTAAATATACCAATGACCATTTACCAAAATTGTAGTTCTTAATATTACACAAAAGTTTTTTTTTCATTTAGAACTTGTAAGACATTTTATGTGAAAGAGATATTCTTCCCATGTTGCACCAAAAAGCGTCTAGATACACAATCACACATGAATCTACAAATTTTGTCAAAAAATAATTTGTTGGCATCATTATAGTACAAGTGCATTACATATTCTTAAAGGACAAGCTAACCATTCATATAGAACTTGTTAATGGGTTCTCTAATGGATACATTTATATCATATTTTTAATACATCTTCCTACTTCGTTTCACTTCATTTCACACCCCATTATTTTATTTTCACACCATAATAGTTATGCTATGATAATTCAATTTTTTAAGATTATTGATAAGATTTGGTAACTTTTGATAAGACTTAGTAAGAGCTTGAAAGTTATGTGTTAATTATTTCCATAAATATTTTGATTACATATAGTGTTTTTTTAATTGTTGGAGCTCATAAGGTAGGTTCCATTATCTAAATAAGGAGGTTCATTTTGAGCTTTGGTTGACATTGTAATAGTAACTTCTAACTTGTTGCAAGTCAACTTGTAGCATGGTGCATGTGCCCTTGCAACATACACAACATATTGCGAGTCCTAATTTGTTGTTCAAGTCATTTTCCAGTATGCTATTTTTTTATCAACTAAATAATGTGCTTGATGGGTAGAAACAATGACATTTTCACTCTATGACGGATTGTATTATTGACAAGGGTATTCTTTCCACGGAGCAATCACTAGTTGGTAAGATTTTGGGACCTCATCCTAATATTGATATGGTTCACAACCTATCCTACAGAATGGAGTGGCACAGAAGATTAGGGTTGGTCGCGGCCACAGCCAGAGGGGCTTTTCTCTTTTCTTTCTCTTGGCGGAAGAAGATCATTGAAGGTTTTGAGGTGGGGGTGGGGCTTGGTACAGTTGGGAAAATCCACTCTAGTGTTGAAGAAGTGGGAGGCAAGTTTCTCTCCGAGTTCATGTTCTTTTGAGTGAGCTCCTGTATGGATCTGCTTGCCAGGGCTTCCTCTTGAATTATGGGATGAGCAAGTCTTCAAAGGAATTACATTTGCTTTTGGTCGTT
>VDFB02340675.1:0-40253 GCA_007258455.2 Sequoia sempervirens | reverse complement strand
GATTACGCTCAATAGTCGTGAAGACTTCGAACGTGAACGGGCTCGTCTGACCAGCCTAAAGGCTAGGCGCCTTAAGACTATGAAAATGCACTGAAAACCATTTGTTGGTTCGCCCGTAAAATTACGTGCTCGGTAGAATCTCTGCCACGACCACCAGGAACGTCGGATCGACAAGCTGAATGATGCATCGCGGAGCTAGGCTAGAATACTACTGATGTTGTGAAGACTCTGTCTACGAATTCTGACATCTAGAGGGTCCTTTAAGCCAGCGCCCCTAGCCTGTACTTGCACTGGGCATAAACAGAGAAGCTCAGAAACATGAAAACTCCATTTTAAGCTGATCTTTGGATGACTGCCACCTGAACTCTGAGAGTCAGATGACTGCGCTTGATATCTCGTCGGATAAGCAGACTAGTTGTGAACGGATTGACTGCATCCGGCAACGAAACTGTCGAGATTTACCCCCTCCTTAAGATGGGCGCCCTTAGGCTAGAGGCGCGCTTTTGCCTGAAAAGAGCAAATTTCTCACCTCCTAAAATTTAGGGATTTTAACTTCTGTCGCTGATAACCGGAGCTGTGATTCTCGGAACGCCTCGCTGGATAGCTTGACGGATAGCCAGACTGATTCTGAAGAGATTGACTGGATGCTTGAACATTTTAACCAGAATTTTGACCTTCAATAAGCTGGGCGCCCCTGGGCTATACTTGCGCTTTTGTGCTTTTTCGTCTGAAATCTCTATGATTTGATCACTGAAAACTCTATTTCGATCATTGAAATGACCGTCTGCAATATGAAATGTCGTCGTGAGGTGCTCCTCCATCTTGAAAATCTTTATTTTGAGTCTCTGCTTCAGGTTTTGACCAATATAACTGACTTTGACTGACAAACTATTGACAAAAACTCCATGCTTGATATTGCCCAAAACTGTATTTTACAATATTTTAACAAGGTTTAGACTTTTTAATGCAAAATGCCTTGATGAAGCAAAAAATTTGGTTTGGGTACAACACATGTAATAGGAAGTGATGAAGATCAGCTTGGTGAAAAGAACAGAATGACAGTCTTGAGTCCTAATAAGGATTCAACCTATGAAGGTCTTGAAGCTAAGGGCTTCACTGAAGGTTTTAGTAGTATTGTTGTATGGGTTGAGTTTGCTGAAGAAGAGCAAGTAGAAGGAAATACTGATGGTCCCGTTGAATCAGCCTATGAGCAGTGCCAAAGTGATGAAGATAGTAATGATTCCAACATGACTGTACCATCTCGTGTTGAAGAATTGGTGGTGGATAGTTTTACTTTTGTTGCTGTCTCAACTCCCCAAGAAGTTCCACATGAAGAAATCAGCGACATACTTTCTCATGATGGTTCCATAAAAGATACTGAAGGTGAAGTTTTCGAAACAAGTAGCATCGAAGAATCTTCACTTCATTTCGGTGGTGACATTGTTGGACTTGGGTTTGACCAGCAAACCAAACCATTGGAAGAAAATGTTTTTGAAGATATCAGCTTAAGAGATTCAGGATCTGACTTATTCATTGAGTCAATACTTCCAGTGAAGCATGAAAAACCTCTTCCTGTTGATCATCTCAGTCAACCCCTTGGCATTTGGGATCCAGGCGTGTTGGCACCAAGGTATGATAAAGAACCTTTGTGGGATGAATTTCCCTTTGATCCAGATGAAGATCAAAAATCAGATTGCATGGCAAACTATGAGGTGGCCATTGAAGAGGAAGTTGTCATCGAAGAAGAAGAGTGTTCAAAAAAGCTCCATAATGATCTCTTTGAAATGGTTGCAGCCACTCAAGAAGAAAATGTTTTTACGGAAACCTTCCGAACAGCGGATGATTTTGATCCTTTGAGCAAGTTGGATGCTGCTATAATGTTTGATCAAGAAGACAGTGATGAAGAAGAAGAGCTAGAAGACCATATGGCTCTTAAAGGGGAAAGAGTTAAAGAGGTTTACAAACACAAGTCTGATTTTTCCATTCATGAAGCTGATTGCAAACATAGAGTCGAAGAAATCATGGAGAATGATCATCTCCATGGCATTGAGCATTATCCGCATGTGGGTGGTAAAGTACAAGGATGTTGGAGCAGCATTGAGGGCAGCAAAGACAAGGGGCAAGGTTCTGATTTTCAATTGCAGCCTATCAGCAGTTCATCATCTTTGAATTCTCATGATTGGGACAGACAATTCATGGTGTCCTTTGACAAGGAAGTGCAAGCTCTATCCATGTTTGATCACACTCATAGCTTGGTTGAAGATCTCTACTGGAAGGTTCAATTTGATGAGAGACTGAAAGGGATTAAAGATGTAGTTACTCTCCCTAATTTGCAACATGTCAAAGACTCCTTGGAGACATTGAAATCGGAGTACTTACATTTGATTGAAGATCGTGATCACACCATTGAGGTTGCAAAGAAGACCATGGGTGTTTTCCAAGAAAAGGAGAGTTTGGTTGATGAGCTCACTCTGGAGCTCAAATCAACAAAGGACAAGTTAAAAGAAACTCAGTTGGCTTTAATAGAGGTTGAAGACCAGTTTGCTGATTTCAAACTTTTAAGGGAGCAAGAGAATGAGCAAAGAGTTGAAGAAATCAAGCAAGTAATTGAAGAGCTTGATAGTCTTCGAGAGGAGTTTGATCTTGGAGGTTTCACCAGGAAATCAAAAGTTGCATGTGCAGATTTGGATCAGCAAGACGTAAAGAAGGACTTCCAAGTTCTTGACAATCCTTTCTTTGAAGTGAGTGCTGAAGCAACTTATGACAATCCTCTCTTTGATTTGAGAAATGAGTCATGTGGTGAAGCGACCAAGCATGAGGAAGAGTATGAACCCCAATCAATGGGTGCTTTGATATCATTACACGAGGAGTTGCCACATTTGGTGATGAGTAGTCTTCCGAGGCCTTTTGGTAATGAATGCACAAGTGGGTTTGAGGATGGAGTCTCTACATGGGAAATGTTGGTTCGAGGAGATTTCAACATCTTCGACACCAAGGTGTTAACAAAGCAAGACTTGGTAGTTGCTGGTAACTTCATTACAGCAGCAAGGAGTAAAGGTTTCAGTTTAATTACTCATGAAGAAGGGGAGAATGATGATCTGGAGCTTGGTGTTTGCACTCTTGACAAACCATCCTCCGGGTGTAAAGATGTTTGGGTTCATACTAGTCAGAGTTGGGAGTTGAATTTGAAGCCACTCTTTGTGTCATCCTCCAATGTTGTTGAAGCCTTCGTGGTCAAGCTTCAAGGATTCACTAGGTGGGGCATCAGTTTCAAGAGAATGCACTTGATTCTCACCAGCACTTGGGGATGCCTTGAGATTTCCTTCCAACATGTTGAAAAACATTTTCAGTTGGGTATCCATGCTTGGGATTCTCAACAGGGGTTGATGGAGCTTATTGTATATGGAAGGGACTTTTGGAGGGATAAGGATCAAATTTCCAGTTTTGTTGGTATTGTTTCCTTCTTTCCCAGCCACCTAATGGTTCCGTTTGTTCATCAACAAATGGATTGGAGAGAAATTTTGAGTATGGGTTGGAAAGATGAACAGTTGGTTGCTCTTGGTATTGATCTTCGGCCAAGACAAGGGCAAATTTTGAGACATGAACTTGCTGGTTGGAGGCAGATCAGCCACCTTAATTGTGGAGTTACTCTCGTTTGGGAGAGATTATCCGTTACTACTTGTCAAAGAGGTGGTATTTTTCAGTTGAAGACTACTCTAGTCTGTTTTTCTG
Source organism: Sequoia sempervirens (assembly GCA_007258455.2). Classification (NCBI taxonomy): domain Eukaryota; kingdom Viridiplantae; phylum Streptophyta; class Pinopsida; order Cupressales; family Cupressaceae; genus Sequoia; species Sequoia sempervirens. The sequence goes on along the minus strand of VDFB02340675.1, from coordinate 36,521 downwards.
TCAATTTTGAGGTGTTATCCTGCAACACAAGGCTCATCTCATACACTTACACTTGGGAATTTCTTTGGTGCTGCTGTTTTTCCTTGTGCGAAGTACTAAAATCAGATTGCACTTCGCTGACTTTAGCCTTGAACAGCAGTGGTTATTTGTTCCCTCACACCTATCCTATTCTCGGAGTTCACCTTACGGAGGTTTGTGAAGCAAATTTTAATAGTTTCTTTACTATATTGGTTCGGGACAGCGAACTTCCACATGCTTTGGCTTTTCATTCTGAGACTCTTGGAGTTGGTACCGTAAGAGTGATTAGAAGTCTTCATGGTGGTGTCAGTATAATTCAGCTGTTACATGGTAGCTCCATGAGGAGACATGAGTATGAGCTTGTCAAGCTCTTGCAAAGGATTGTTTTCCTCTTTGCAAGAAGATTTGAAGATGTCACATTTGCTTTCAGGGCTTCGTTCGTTACCATGTGGAGGTATGCTAAGGAGATTAATTATGAGTTGAGTAACCTATCTTCCTTCTTGCCTAGAATTGTGGTTGACAGTGGTATGGTTGTTACTGTTGACTCTGGGCATCTTGGACATGAAATGTTGCACGATAATGATCTCAGTCCTTTAAGATCTTTCAGTTTGAGTATCATGGATGGTAACACTTTGGAGTTACAAGGGAGGTTAGTGCAGCATTGGCATGATGTTTTCACTGATGTGATTAGAGTGGTGCAGCAGTGGCATGGTGGGTCCTTCCTGAGATGGATTTGGGAACCTGGGATCATACTTGTTTTGGTATGGATCAATCCTAATTTTTCTGGAATTATGATGGTATTGCTTGAGGACAAGCAATTTTGGGAAGGGCGGACTGTAATGTCCCCGTTTTTAGCTCTTCACTTTTCAGTGATTGGTAGCCTATTCCCAGTGTGTTGTCGGCTAGTCAGTGGCAGAATTAGGGTTTCCGACTGTTTGATGGGTTCTCTTGAAAATTCAGGGTTTTGCTTGTTGGAGTTTGAGTGTTTGGATTCTGGATTCCTTCTGGGTTTTCAGAGGGCTTCGCAGTGGTATGTTTTTCTTGGCATTCTAAGCATCTTTAGGAATTTACTATTTTTAGTAAATTCTAATTTTAGCAGTGGTCCAGTCGGCATCAATCCAGTCAACTTTCCTCTTCTGGCAATTCATTGGGTAATTCTCATTTTTGGCTTAAGGGGTTCATTTCGAAGATATAAGTTATTTTAAGTCAAAATGTTTTATTTTTAAAACACCCCTTGGCCTAGTGTTATAACTTAACAGTTGCTTTAAAGAAGGGGACTTTGAGGGGTATTTTCTCATGAAGGAAATATTTTAATATTTCTAAAGTTTATAATTGCTCAAAGGGAAAATGGACGCCTTTTTGAAGGAGATTATATTTTATTTAAAAAAGAGAAGTGATTAATATTTCACAAGGAAAGTACGCCATTGGGAAGAAAGTGTTTGGGTCAAAGTTTAAACCTAAAAGCAGCTTGGGATTAGGGCGCACCTTCTAGAAAGCTCTTCGGAAGTTATAAATTGGAGCTCGGGGTCCTTCATTTTGTTTATCTAATGAATTTGCAAAGTTATGCTGCCGGATTGGCTTTGGGATTGCTTTGAGGAATGTAAGCCTCCTAGCTTGGCTCTTCTTCTTGCTTGAAAGACAGCAACTAGTTGAGAGGTTTAGTTGTAGTTGGTTTCCTTTCATTGTAGTTGGTTCTTCTCACATTTTGTAGTTGAGTTATTGTATTTTCTGTCAATTTTAGAGTTGCTGGTTTTGTATGGCTGTAGGTTGTTTTTACTCACAACTCAAGAAACAGAAATAATATTGTTCTGGGTACTGTTCCAATCTATTTTCCTATGTAGGGCAACCATTTGTGCAAGTTTCCAGAATTTTATTTGAAGTCTATGAATTATCTAAAGTAAATCGCCCTTGCTTGCAGGCAATTTCACTTTGTAAGTGCTTTGGAAGCCGTGCAAAATAAATAGGGGTCTTTGTGAGAAGTTTTTGTGATCCATCTTCATTGTCATCATCATTAGAATGTTTTGCATTTGATTTCACGTCAATAGGGTTAGAAATGAGTGAGATATGATCATTTTTGTGTGGTGCTAGGTTGCTGTTTTACCTTTTTAAAGTGCAGATCTGTCTTAAACTGAATATTCAGTTTGGTATTTGAGTGAAGTAAAGGGTCTTGGCATTCTTGTTAAGCACGGAGAATCCTCTTAATTGATGTACGCTGTATTGTTCTAATTCTATGCTCTTGGCAGGCGATTTCTCTTCATATTGTAAGCTGAACAGTAGTACTGTCAGCCGTTCTCTAATCTTGCTTATCATGTTTTGTAACGATTACTATACATTCTGAAGTGCTTTGTAATTCTTTATATCTCCGCCCTATGGTAGCTCCATTCCCACTTCGGGTTTGAAAGCACATTCTGGGTGTTGAGTTTACTTTCAGCATTTCCGCTTATTTTCCTTAATTGCATTGTAATTCTTAGCATCTCCGTCATATGGTAGCTCCCATTCCATCTCGGATTGGAAAGCACATTCTTGACGTCGAGTTACTTCAGCTTATTAATTGGTAGGGATCCTCTGACCATATGCTCGTCGTTCTCCGGCGCATTCTTGGTTAGAGTTACCTTCAATTGCATTTGTTTAAGGCACAGACGATCCTCTTGCCATATGACAGCCTCTCTCGTGTTGAGATTGAGTGCGCATTCTTGGCAACGAGTTATTTGTAATCTGCTGGTTTGAATTATCTAACCCTAACGGGTGCTCTCTGCATTGTTGTGTACTTGGATAAAATTGAAAAAAATTGGCTCGGAATATTTCAGTAGCTACATGTTAGCTTAGAAATCAGTCATTTACTTGCATAGAAAATCCAAAAGAAGTTGGTATTATTGCATCGATATTGAGTATCTTTTGGAGGTTGTACTCGAAGTGTTTGACGTAATGTCATCATGCTGCAACAGCATAATTGCTTGCACTTAAGTCATTTGTTTGCATGGAGCTATTGATAGGCATGCTAAAAGTTTGTCAAAATACCTTGTGCTGTAGCTGCTTATGCAATGCATTATCAAACATTTATGTACACTAGAAAGTCATAAAATACCTGTGTTCCTCTCTAGCTGTATCACAAGTTAATTGGCATTGTTTAGTTGAGTGATCTCTATGCATTCCATCATCATATCAAAGAGAAAGGCAAACTGTTTGACAAAATTTCAGTCAACAAGAATCAGATATTCAAGGGCAGATTTGACAAAGGATATTTCACTTATTCATCAACAACAAAAAAATGCAATGTACAAAGACTTTTAGATAGCTTTTATGTTGTCTATAGCGATTCACTTTCCAAAGTAGCTCTCCATGATTGAATATAGGAGAGGACAATGGGGTATAGTAAAGAGCTTCTCTTAAGAAAATCTCATTCTGTTTTAAATTAGGTGATCAGTGCTACCTATTAATATAAAATTAGGTAAAAATATTTTTTAGGTTACATCCAAGAAAGATTCGAATCTGGTATATGGAACAACCTTCTAGGTGAAAGTATTTTTTTTTAAGTTACTTCCAAGCAAGACCTGTATTTCGTGTATGAGAAAACCTTCTCAAAGTCTACAACTAGAGTGCTTTTCCTTTTATTTACCTTATATATTGTTCAATGAAATGTATAACCCCACCCCCTCGGATTCAATGAGTTTTGCCTGCTCTATTGAGTTCAAAACAATTTCTCCATACCTTTTACTTTGGGTCTTAATAAATGCAATTTAGCATTTGAGCCCTGCTCCTAGAAAGCAAAAGAAAATTAAAACTAAAAGCATCTCACTCTTACCTTAACCTGCATTCTTACCCAACCCATTTAAAAAGAAAAGACGCGGATTGTTTAATTGAAAATTGTGATGGTGTTGAGGCTGGATGCAGCATATGAATTAGCACAAACTACTGGCTACCCATTGGGTTTCCTGCTTTAGAATGGAGAAAATTTCTACTCATGGAAATCATAGCCATAAGGCTAGATATCTATAGTAAAGAAAGTTTCTATCAATCCAAGTTGGTCTGCCTATTATACAACTGGTACTACAGTGTAGAAGCTCCATCAATCACAACTGAAATTAAATGTATTTATTTTCCTATACATAAAATGGGGAAAAAAATCAAATCTTGAAAAAGAAAGACCCAAAAACAGAACTATGCAAAGGCCACACCTCAAATATATTTTGATACAGTAAAAAATACAATAATGAATAACTTCTGCAAATTTTTCCTTCCGTCGACTCCATAAAAAGTACACCATAACTGAAATACAGATTAAAATAAACGCTACAGAAAGAATACTTAGGTGAAGGATTGAAAAAAACGAAGAGCAATAACATACCTTAGGTTGGTATCTCCAACATTATCCCTCTTGGGTGCCATTTCAGCCATCTTTCCTGCAGCGCAAGTTCATGAAAATGTATATATGTGCATATACCGCCACCACCTCTTAAATTATTCTTTCTTCTTTTCCAGATTAGTAAGGGAAAAGCAATGCCACAGAAGACCACCGCCACCAGCATGAGGGGAAATTCAAGCAAGGTGCGAGATATAACTAATAATAATAACGGCTACCGTTAGCCACGTCCCCTTCCATCTTTAGTTTTAAGATGCATTGTTTAGACAGCCAATTTATTTTTTTTATTTTTTTTGGGGGTACAACATTGATTTTGGTGGAAATATTTGTGGATGCTCAACTCCTTTTTTCCTCGAGAAACGTCCTTGTAATTTATATAATTTATAAATTTTACAAATGGTTTAATATTTTTTAGAAGTATATTTTTATTTAAATAAATAAGAGATATTTCAATAGTTGATATAGCCTAAATATTTTGAGTGGTTTAATATTTTTCAGAAGTATATTTTATTTAAATGAGAGATATTTCAATAGTTCATATAAATGTTCTGAGATTGTGTGGATATAATATCAATAAAGAGAATTTGGCTCTTCAATTAAGATTAAGGAAAATATAGTTGATTTTAAGGAAAGGAGAGAGTAGAGGGAAAAATTAAAAATTAATTTTAATAATATAAAATATAAAGATAAATATTAATAAAATTAGATAATAATACAGTATTAAATTTAGACATAAAGAAAGAAAATAATAAATAATATTATTATCATAATGATAATCTTAAGATTAATTTTAATAATATGGAGTACAAGACTTAATAGTAAATATTTGGTAGTAAGTTAGTAAATGTTAGTGTAATCTCCTAGAAATGCACCCTATGCAAAGTTATGAAAACTGAGCTTTCTAGAGAAACATGGGAACTTTTTCAGGTTGTGGGTCACCTAAAAATGGAAAAGAACCTCCAAAGAAGGCTGACTTCCTTTGTATATCACCTAACTACTGATCTTTGTAAGGAAAAGGGAGAAGGAGTGCATGAAAATGAAGATTAAATCCTATGGTGATACACCAAAATGACAAGAGCAATGAGATACTCAGGTTACACTTGAATACTAATGATGGATATAGGACTGCACAACTAGATTCTGTAGATTATGCATAAGTATTTCACAAACAGGTTTGACATGCATGCACTTTCAAGAAGGAAAAGCATATTTTCACAAATTAAAAGCTCATGTGCAATTAAGTAAACACAATTTGTAATCTACATAATACTACTTTTGCAAAGAAAGGCATGCTAACATGAGACAAAGCTATAAGGAAAAGAAACATTTCACTAAATAGCTTGATGAATCACCTGAAAATGCACAATATTTTGCAAGAAATAGAAGGCAAATTGAGCCATCAATGGTAACCAAGGTAAATTCTATTTATCATGTTCCAAAGTGAGTTACAAAAGTTTGTTAATCTAAGAGAGGACTGCAAAAAGTCACAGACTTTCGAAAAGCATCAAGAGAACTACTTTTCAAAGAGGCAAAAATGCCATATATACCAAAGAGTGTCGGTCCCTGCCCTAGGGTTTTACAAAAATGAGTCGATGTCTGGACACGTCCGCCCTAGAAGCTTTTTTTTTTGAATGAAGTTAATGAGGCATTAAATGTGCATACCTTGCTCATGTCGGTGAAAGCTCGCTCCCAGACATGGCCTTCAAATCTTTTACAATGACCGCATTAACTCGAAGCCCTCATGTCCACCCTCGAGACTTCGTCAGAGCCGCTTTGAATGCTCTGCGGCATGGTCATTAATGTCGACCCACCTTTACCAGCTGACGTCCCAGCTGTTATTGTGACTCGCGGCCTCTTCCCCTTCGGCTCTCCTCCTACTCTAGATCTTTTTCGCAAGTTGGCCCCCTTCAAGAAGCAGCATCAAATTTAACTGTCAGATTCAAGCGTCGTTGCTTCACCAAGTCGATCCATTGCCACACACATTCTATTGATTTTTCTTTACAGGGGAAGTCAATCAGTCAAACTACCCATGATTTTCCCTAGCGCTTTCTAATTGGTTGAACTCATGCCATGTAGATTTCCAGACGACCAAAAGATTACTTCATCAGAATCGCATGTTGGTGAGACACTAGTCGTGTCTCCCCAATGCGATTATGTCCTTCAGCAGCTATCGGCATAGCAATCATTATCGACCAGAGGTCATGAGCTCCTATTGGTCATACCGATATTCCCCTCTATTGCTAAGTTCATCGCTATCAGCTAGACTTCTCTCAGTCGGCCAGACCTCATGCCGAGGGAAAACTCTCTTGGTGAGACCACCTTCGTTGTTTCCTGAGCTCGAACCCTTCGACGGAATCGGAGTCGGGATGAGAACCAAAATGGGACCGGAGTCAGAATGGGGCAAAACCAAACAATTTGTGAAACTGAAACCAGAACCACATCCGAACCTAAAACTTTTCTGAAGTTTCAAGTTTGGATTCCATTATGATCCCCCCCCCGGCAACTCAAAGTAAGAAGGAAAAAAGAAAAACACAAGGAAGACCAAAGAGGAGGAGACATCCCTTGATCACCGGCCATGTCTTAAACAAAGAAAAGAACGGGCGGAACCGAGGCCAGGACCAGAACGGAAACTAGAACTGGAACTTTGGAAAAGTTCCATCGCTCAGTTTCGGTTTGTGTCCCAGGTCTGACAAAACAAAGGAAAGGCCCAACAAAGGAAAGGCGGGATCAAAACCAAGACCGAACCCGGGCAAAACACATCGAGGGCGGGGGCGGAAACAAACCCGACACTGAAACTTTCCTCAAGGTTTAAGTTTGGATTCCATCCCGAACTTGCCTCCAACAACATACAAAGACGACGGAAAAGGGACAAGAAAGGAAGAAAAAGAAAGGGAGAAAACACCCCCCGACCAAAGAACAAAGAACAAAGGCAAGACAAACAAACAAGCTTGGCGGAACCGGGACTGGGATGGGACCAGAACTTGGAACTTCAAAAAAGTTCTAGAGTTCAGTCCCGGATCCGGATCCACCCCTGACAGAATAAAAAGAAAAGGGGCACAAGAAAACAAAACAAAAAAAGGGGGGAAAACAAGGCATAGACATAAGATGAAGACCCACCCAAAAACCAAACACCTGCACGCTAGGCTCAACTCTTATGGGAGCCTCATTAAAACCACGTGCCGAATTTAAAACATGATTTTCCCCTGCAACTGCACAAGAAGCAAACAAGTTAGAAAATATGTAACCTTTATGCAAATGTTCCTCCATTTGGTCTTCATGAACACTCAAAAACATAGGTTACCCTGCCTGATTGAGCCCGTAGGTGAAAATCGAGTAACATTTATGGCGACCTCAGCTGGATGTTTGCCTGCTAAACATGCAGACTAGAAGCCTAAACCTGTCCATTGGGCATGGAGTCACTATTCTGCTCTTCAAATTTATGAAAACCTTGTAACTCAACTCAAACCACATAAACTGAAAGAAACTACTACAATTCTGTTGAAAACGGAATCTGAAAAAATAGGTGCAACAACTGCACTTATTGAAAAATGACAAAACTAAAATGAAAAGTGCCATGGGGCACTTATTGAAAACAAAAATTGAAGCTACAACTACTCTATCCTACACTACCCGGTGGTGGTAGTAATCAGACATAACCATTCACTGGTTGTGAGAAAAAACTACCCTTTCTCACCAACTTAGAATGTGTTTCCAGCTTGCAAATTGTCCAACAATGATGAAGGAAAGGTAAATGTTGAGTGCATAGATTAAACACCTCTTCAATCATGAAAACTACCTCCCTTTTTGTGTTAGACAAGAGGTGCACGCAACTATTTTCAGTAGTTTGAGCAACTTGCATTGATGCCTTTCGATGCTCAATCTCATGCCCCAAGTAGGTAATTCAAATGGCAACCCCTTTTGAGTGCTTGCTAAGTATGTCAGGTGCCTGATAGGACATCTCCTTGTTGGGACACTAAACTTGAAACTTTTAGCCCCTTGTTGATCTCTAAAGACTTCATCTTTTCCTTGAAAAGATTCCGAGTGGAGGTAATATGCAAGTTGTTCATTGACTGCTATAGTATGATCTTCTTCAAAGATTTGACCATTATTGTTTATAGGAGGATCAGTTGTTCTTTCTTTCAGCTCTGTAATGAAAAAGGAGTCCTACTTCTTTGCATCATGTATAATAGTCTCTAAAAAGAAACCATTAATGTTTTTGATGGTCAGATCTTCTTGACTAAGGAGTTGATATCCCTGTTGGATAACTGAAAACAAATCTTCAAACTATTGTTCCTTATGCTCTTTGTCCATGACAAAATATAACTCCTCAACAAAGTAGGGCAGCTCATCAAATAAGTTCATAGGCTACAAGGCATTATCTTCTACAACTTTTTCAATAGTCTCACTGACTCGAATGGGTTGATCACATGCTTCCCTTTCATATGATACTAGCTCATCATCTATGTTAGAACAAAAAACTTCTATGATATCATCTAACTCATAATTTTGAATTAGGTCTAGATGAGTTTTATCGTTTAATTGCTCCATACTCGGCATAGATGCTATCATGCATGTGAGATCTTCATCTTTAACAAATTGAGGAAGCTCATCTAACAAATCAGCAATATTCTCTGGCTGTCCCAAATCAACCGATAAATTAGGAACCTGCATGCTCTTTTGAAGAAAAGTATCTGGTTCAGTTTTAGGCTTTTCCTCCAAGTCTAATGCTCCATTGTCTTGTTGATTGTCATCAATCGATAATTTCCCAAATTGCTTGATGTCTTCTATCTATTCTGAAACTGCAACCTCGCAAGTGCCTTCCACTTGAGGAAGATCTTCAGTCAGTTTTGAGCTTTAAGAAGAAGCAATCTACTTGAAGCTTGGAACTGAAAACACGTGCTCCTCCAACTTAGCAATTTCATCGTAGCTGTCCATGCTAGATTCACCCTGTCTAAAACTTAGAAGTTTGTACTTTGAGGCCCCCTCCTTCACAGGTAGTTGGGGTTCTATCCTACGAGCTTGTGCAAGCAAGCGTTTCATCTACTCATCCTTAGCTGCAACTTGTCTAACCAACAATTCCTTCTCATATATCTGCGCTTCCAACTCCTGCTGACGAATGTGAGCTTGAAAGGCAAGCTCCTCTTGCTGCATATTATATTCATTTTCCCTTTCTATGTCTAACATTCGCCTTTGAAACTGCAACAACATCTCCTTGACGCTACCCAACTCGGTATCCTCATTGTTAAAATTTTGGGATTGACTCGAGAGGCTACAAGGCTGGCTCAAAGTGGAATTAATATGCTGCGAGGGGAATTGAGCAGGGGTGGGACGGTGGAAAGCATGATAGGATTGTTGATAATACTAGTTGCAATGAGGAGAAAGGCTATTTGGAGACCCAAAACATAAATTTTCATAAAATGGAGGAGAATAACCACTATATTGCTGATAACTAGACATTGCAAGGTAAAATATGAAGCATAAGCAAGTCTAGATAGAAAACCTCCTTAACTGTAGGTACCCTATGCAAAGTTATGAAAACTAAGCTTTTTAGAGAAACATGGGAACTTTTCCTAGTTGTGGGTCACCTAAAAATGGAAAAGAACCTTCGGAGAAGGCCGACTTCCTTTGTGTTATCACCTAACTACTGATCTTTGTAAGGAAAAGGGAGAAGGAGTGCATGAAAATGAAGATTAAATCCTATGGTGATACACCAGAATGACAAGAGCAATGAGACAATTAGGTTACACTTGAATACTGATGATGGATATAGGACTACACAACTAGATTCTATAGATTATGCATAAGTATTTCATAAACAGGTTTGACATGCATGCACTTTCAAGAAGGAAAAGCATATTTTCACAAATTAAAAGCTCATGTGCAATTAAGTAAACACAATTTGGAACCTACATAATACTACTTTTGCAAAGAAAGGCATACGAACATGAGACAAAGCTATAAGGAAAAGAAAGATTTCACTAAATAGCTTGATGAATCACCTGAAAATGCACAATATTTTGCAAGAAATAGAAGGCAAATTGAGCCATCAATGGTAACCAAGGTAAATTCTATTTATCATGTTCCAAAGTGAGTTACAAAAGTTTGTTAATCTAAGAGAGGACTGCAAAAAGTCACAGACTTTCGAAAAGCATCAAGAGAACTACTTTTCAAAGAGGCAAAAATGCCATATATACCAAAGAGTGTCGGTCCCTGCCCTAGGGTTTTACAAAAATGAGTCGATGTCTGGACACGTCCGCCCTAGAAGCTTTTTTTTTTGAATGAAGTTAATGAGGCATTAAATGTGCATACCTTGCTCATGTCGGTGAAAGCTCGCTCCCAGGCATGGCCTTCAAATCTTTTACAATGACCGCATTAACTCGAAGCCCTCATGTCCACCCTCGAGACTTCGTCAGAGCCGCTTTGAATGCTCTGCGGCATGGTCATTAATGTCGACCCACCTTTACCAGCTGACGTCCCAGCTGTTATTGTGACTCGCGGCCTCTTCCCCTTCGGCTCTCCTCCTACTCTAGATCTTTTTCGCAAGTTGGCCCCCTTCAAGAAGCAGCATCAAATTTAACTGTCAGATTCAAGCGTCGTTGCTTCACCAAGTCGATCCATTGCCACACACATTCTATTGATTTTTCTTTACAGGGGAAGTCAATCAGTCAAACTACCCATGACTTGCGCTAGTGCCTTCTCATTGGTTGAACTCGTGCCATGTAGATTTCCAGACGATCAAAAGATTACTTCATCAGAATCGCATGTCGGTGAGACACTAGGCGTGTCTCCCCGATGCGATTATGTCCTTCAGCAGCTATTGTCATAGCAATCATCATCAGCTAGAGGTCATGACGAGCTCCTATTGGTCATACTGATATTCCCCTCTATTGCTAAGTTCATCACTATCGACGAGACTTCTCTCAGTCGGCCAGACCTCATTCCGAGGGAAAACTCTCTTGGCCAGACCACCTTCGTCATTTCCTAAGCTCGAACCCTTCGGCGGAGTCGGAGTCAGGATGAGAACCAAAACAGGACCAGAGTCGGAACAGGGCAAAACCAAACAGTTCGCGGAACCGGAATCGGAACCACATCCGAACCTGAAACTTTTTCGAAGTTTCAAATTCGGATTCCATTCTGATCCCGCCCCCAGCAACTCAAAGTAAGAAGGAAAAAATAAAAACACAAGGAATACCAAAGAGGAGGGGACATCCCTCGATCACCGGCCATGTCTTAAGCAAAGAAAAGAACGGCCGAAACCGGGGCCGGGACCAGACCGGAAACTGGAACTAGAACTTTGGAAAAGTTCCATCACTCAGTTTTGGTCCACGTCCCGGGTCTGACAAAACAAAGGAAAGGCCCAACAAAGGAAAGGTGGGATCGGAACCAAGACTGATCCCGGGCAAAACACAGCGGGGGCGGGGGCGGAAACAAACCCGACACTGAAACTTTCCTCAAGGTTTAAGTTTGGATTCCATCCCGAACCCGCCTCTGACAACATACAAAGATGACGGAAAAGGGACAAGAAAGGAAGAAAAAGAAAGGGAGAAAACACCCCTTGACCAAAGAACGAAGAACAAAGGCAAGACAAACAAACAAGCCCAGCGGAACTGGGACCGGGATGGGACCGGGATGGGACCGGAACCTGGAACTTCAGAAAAGCTCTAGAGTTCAATCCTAGTTTCGGATCCGCCCCCGACAGAACAAAAAGAAAAGGGGCACAAGGAAACAAAATAGAAAAAAGGGGGAAAACAAGGCATAGACATAAGATGAAGACCCACCCAAAAATCGAACACCTGCACACTGGGCTCAACCCTTATGGGAGCCTCATTAAAACCACGTGCCGAATTAAAAATCATGATTTTCCCCTACAGCTACACAAGAAGTAAACAAGTTAGAAAATATGTAACCTTGATGCAAATGTTCCTCCATTTGGTCTTCATGAACACTCGAAAACATAGGTTACCCTGCCTGATTGAGCCCGTAGGTGAAAATCGGGTAATTTAGTTAGAATTAAGAAATATTATGTTTAAATCTTAAAATTAAAGAGTGTCTTATTTATCAATTCTCATAGAATTTGTTTTGTATTTTCAATATGGTAAGTTGTTGAATTCAATATTTAATATTTGTAGGTTTTAAATATGTAACATGTTTACTAAAAATTCAAACTTAAATTTTTATTATGAAAGTTCTAATGATTTATAGTTTGAGCTCATGTCATTTGATACTATTATATAATATCAAACTTAACAAATAAAACTCACAAAATTTGTAGGTTTTAAATATGTAACATGTTTACTAAAAACTCAAACTTAAATTTTTATTATTAATGATTTATAATTTGAGCTCATGTCATTTGATACTATTATGTAATATCAAATTTAACAAATAAAACTCACAAAATAAATAAAACTTTGTAGATTGTTCTTTATGAGTATATATTATACTTATACCATATAATAAACCACTATTACACAATCACACATTGTGAGGTTGCTTTAAAGTGCTCATTAGTTCTAACCACTTTGTTATATTCATTTGCATCATGTGTGTATATGTATGTATATAGATATAGATATATATGTATATTCATGCATATTATAAAGTTGTGTTGAGGAGGTATAACAATGTCTCAATAAATTTTTTTCTTTTCAATTTCTAAGAATATGTATATGTGTATACATACATATATAATTACATACATGTATGTATGTATGTATGTATGTATGTATGTATGTATGTATGCATATGCATATGCATACATATAATATATCTATATAGATATGTATATACATATACATATACATATGTACATATATACACATATACATATATACATATAGATGTGTGTGTATCTATATATGTAACTATATGTGTGTACATCTATATATGTATATGTATCTATATATGTATGTATATGTATGTATACACATATTTATTTATATATACACATTTATATGTATATATAAATACATTTTTGTATATATATATATATAGGCATGTGTCACTTTTTGTCAATAAAATTTTTCATTACAAAATAGTTTAGAGCAAAACAATTTTTATTTCAAATAGTTTCAAACAAAATAGTTTTACCTAAAACTATATGATTGTTAATTGGCAGAATGAGTTGTGAGCCAAACTCCTTCACCAAAACTACTAAGTAAATATATGTTAACTTCAAAGCACATAGAAGATTAAATATCAATGCAAAGTTTCATGTGAAACGGTTTCTAGCTAAACTATTTCACCCAAAACTATTTATGTAATAGATTAACCCCTTTTTAGGACAAACTCAACATAAACTCAACTTTAACTCCAAATTTTCTCATACCAAGGGCACTTTCATGAAAATTTAAAAATACCCTTAGCTCAAAGTCTAATTTTTTTAAAAAGATATTTTGATTAGTGTTATTGTGATTTTTTAAAGTTTATTGCAGTAATGTTATTATAATCTGTGGTAAAATTAAAATTTTCATAATTTACATCCTTCAAGTATGTAAACGTTTTATCATGACATTACAATAAAAAATTTCCTTTTCTTTATTGATAATACATGAACATGTTGCTATATCAATCTACAATAAAGATTCCATTTTAATATAATTACTTCACAAATACATGAAACAAGAATACATACCTTAACTAACATAGCTCCAATGAGCTTTAGAACAAATAGTAGTAAGAAGGTCCATGAGTCTGTCCTTTCAAATCTTGGTACATCGGCCGCTTGCTTAGGAGGAGAAACATCACTCGGGTGCTTTTTCGCCAACCACAGACTTATAATGCAGTCCCCCACACACCTATCATTAGATATATGGCCCTCCCTTCGAAGAAGAGATTGGTAGGGTATCCTTTAATGATTACCAACTAAGCATAGTGTTGTGTTCCTACATAACTAGGTCCTGTGCATACGGCATCTCTTGAACTAGTATGTACTTCAGGATCACAATGAACTGACAGTGTAGTCTCAACTATTTCACATCTAAGTGGAAGTTGTACATTTCACTACTTTGGCCAAAGTATTATCATTCAGTACTTTGAATGAAGGCCATCTATCATACACACTACTCAGGGCCGATTGGCATTATGGCTTTCTTACACTACGCGTAGGTTGGTCTATCGGGGTAGTTCGTACCCTAGACTTCCTACATCAAGCTAACTACTAGAACGAAGATCATTCTAACAAGTAATTACAACTATCTCCCTTATACTGGATACTCTCATCCTAGGAGCTTCATTAACTTGTCTAAGTTAATTTATAACTAGTTGTGATTTGTAACTTATTAAATGTCCTAAATTCATTCCCTAGTATTAAATAACTATATACAAGCATACACTCTTTATATGGAGTTAATACAATTAATGCCATTATTTCTTCAATGCATAGTAAATTTGTCTACTAGTGAATGCAAGGTCAATAGTATAAATGTGATGTCCCGATGCGAGCCCCTATCGGAAGGTGATGTAGGTCTGTCCGAGTGGTTTTCCCAGCCATGTGTCCGAGGTCTTCAGCGGGAGTACCTATCCTGGGGATGCCCCCTTAACGCTAAGAGGGGTGCCGTTCACTACCAGTCCGGGCTTTTGGTGCAATAGTAACTAACTTGGTATCAGAGCCGGAGGTCTCGAGGTTGAGACCCGCAGAGCATGGTGGGCTGTGATGTCCCATTGTGGGCCCCTATCGGAAGGTTAGGTCTGTCCGAGCGGTTTGCCCAGCCACATGTCCGGGGTCTTCGACGGGAGTACCTATCCTGGGGATGCCCCCTTAACACTAAGATGATGTCGTTGGTCGGTTTGGTTATGGTCTCGGTCGGAGGTCTCGAGGTTATGTTCGAGGTGCCTCTCTATAAAGAGACCGTCCGAAGCGGTCCATACAATCGGCATATCCTAGGATGCCCTCGGCGGCTTTGCAAAGAACTGGTCTTTTACCTAGCGGCCTCCAGGGGATGCGCTTAATGCCTCTAAGGTCTTCACTGCCGGCTTTTGCAACAGAGCTGCACCAAAAGCCGCATTAGTGAACGGCTCTTAGCTTAAGGCATCCCCGTGATAGGTACCAAGACCCCTGACATGGCTGGGCAACCGCTCGGACAGACCTACGTCACCTTTCGATAGGGGCCCGCATCGGGACATCACAGCCCACCACGCTCCGCGAGTCTCAACCTCGAGACCTCCAGCTCTGATACCAAGTTAGTTACCATTGCACCAAAAGCCCGGACTGGTAGTGAACGACACCCCTCTTAGCGTTAAGGGGGCATCCCCAGGATAGGTACTCCCACCGAAGACCCTGGACACGTGGCTGGGCAAACCGCTCGGATAGACCTACGTCACCTTCCGATAGGGGCCCGCATCGGGACATCACAGTTAAGTTAGTTACCGTTGCACCAAAAGCCCGGACTTGTAGTGAACAACACCCCTCTTAGCGTTAAGGGGGCATCCCTAGGATAGGTACTCCCGCCGAAGACCCCGGACACGTGGCTGGGCAACCGCTTGGACAGACCTACGTCACCTTCCGATAGGGGCCTGCAACGGGACATCACAACCCACCACGCTCCGCGGGTCTCGACCTCGAGACCTCCGGCTCTGATACCAAGTTAGTTACCATTGCACCAAAAGCCCAGACTGGTAGTGAACGACACCCCTCTTAGCATTAAGGGGGCATCCCTAGGATAGGTACTCCCATCGAAGACCCCGGATACGTGGCTGGGAAAACCGCTCGGACAGACCTACGTCACCTTCTGATAGGGGCCCGCATCGGGACATCCCAATAAAGCATGCAATTGCTTTTCTATTTTCTAAATTATCTCTTTGCAATAGATATCATTCTTCAATTATTCATTCCAAAGAATATCATATAAACAATCTTATTCCCTATTCATTTCCAAACAAAGGGTATAAACAGACTTTCTCCTGATTACCATAACAAAAAAACATGGAAAAACAAAAGGGATAACATGCCTGCTATTCGCTTTCCATAGGTGTTGCTCTAGTAAGAAGTTGCTACTCCTTTAGCTTCTAGTCAAAGGATTTCCAGCCACCTCCGAAATTGGACTCTTAGCACGACAGGGGATAATCTCGTATTACTACTCACAGAGATGACAAAAGACAGAAGTGATTTCTCTGTCAAGTAAATACTACTTTTCCAGAATTGAAGGTTACTCTCACAACAATACAAAGTTCACTCACAATAGGGTAAAATTCTTTCTCAGCTAAATAATGGATACTCTCAATCAGAATAAACTCACTCACAGCAGAATGAACTTCTTTGAAGAGAACCAAATCGAACTTGCAAACTTCTAAAATCGTGTATTGAAGAATAAGCATTGCAGGCTTTATATAGTGTTTCAAACTTAACCAATTCCTCTTTTCAAGGCGTCCTAGCTGCCAACAGGGTTTGGAATAATTCAAATAAGAAATGTGTCACTTTTTAGAGAAGATTTTGACTTCCATTTGTTGACAGCAATGAAGAAAGTTTATTTTGCACATGACAAATTCTTAAAATCGCGACACCTACACGTATAGGTGTGATTCAACAGGTAAGGATAAGTGAAATTTTATGCAAAGACAAAGTCTCTGGTCATATGGTGTCCACCTTTCCCATTTTTCTGGCTGCACTCGAATTTATCTCAACCGTATTCAGTTACCTTGGCCCTGGTCGCGCGATTCTACAGGCGCCATTTCATTCTCATTCGTCATTTTCACTTTTACGGGTATGAATTCATAAAAACTTATTTCATTTTCCTCTTTATTTTCCAAATTCGTAGTTTCTATATAGTTCAAAAGAAATATTTGAAACTTGGCAGAATTGTGCCAATAATATTTTGATTTATTTTGAAGTCATAGTATTTGATTTCCAAGAGTTGTTCGACTTTTGAAGGAAATATTCATTTTTGAGAAAAACATCTAATGTTTCAAATTTGTGATTTCACTTCAACACTTTTAAACTTCATTTGATTTTCAATTCCATTTAATTAAATATATCTATATATTTATTTTATTATATTAAAAAATATATATAATATAGTTTTAATTTACATTATATATTTATGTATAATTATTTAAATTTAATAATTTGAATAATCTCATATACATATATATTTTGTAAAGACTATATTATATACATACTTGATATAATAATAAATATATAAATCTATTTACCTTTACATATATATACTTGTATATACATATACATTTTTAATTACAATGTACGTATTCTGCGAGCCAATCAACACACTTTCTTTATACGTACCCATGTATATGTATATATATGTGTATACGTAGATTCCAAGGTAATATCAACATAATATTTATTCACATTCACATATATATAACAGGTTGGTTGTGGGTATGTATACATGTATATTTACTTGTATACTTCTTCTATGTATACGTATTCATAAATCTATTTATATCGATGCACATGTATGGCATATCCATCTGCTCTCATATGTTTGTATCGACATGAATATACCTATGGTCACTTGTACATACTGTATTGATATGTATATATACATATACACATGCACACCTCCTAACCTGTAACATTATTCCACATATGGTTAGACTAGAAAACATCACTTATTCACAAATTCAGAAGTAAATACGACTCCTCATTATAATAAATAAGCCTATGGATGACTTACCCTTAACTCAACAATTGACTTAGATTACTCAGTCTATAAAATGTGTGTGCATGCCCAATTGGTACTCGTTATTGTTTACCCGACCAAGTTCCTCCCCGAGTGATATCTCTCCTCTGCCTGGAGGATTAGTCCTCTTACCTGCACACCATGACACGACAATGGGAGTCATATGCTCAAAACAAAGCAGAATACATGAAACATTTCAAAAGTTAGATTATTCACAAATCAACAACCTTCTATTCTCCTTTATGCAGTATTTCACCAAGAATAATATCAAATGAAACAAAATTCATATTGAAATCAAGGTACAAGCATCATTAATTCACCTCCAGAATTCACATTTAATCTATCTAGTAATGGTAAATTGTAACATCACAATTTGGGATGTAACATAATCAAATATGAGGCTAATTAAAAAATAGAATAAAAATTTTAAAAATACATATAATGCACTATGAGAGAATCTTCTCCAAGAGGGTATAATTTTCAATGAGAAAAAATGATGTTCCACAAAAAAAAAATGATTAAGTTTGAATTTAAAAAATAAATATTTATTGAAAATTAGTATTTTTATGCACTAGATTTTCAAGTTAGCTACGTGGAAAAAAATTGAAGGAAAAAAATTGTTTTATCTTATTTGTACATTCCATCAACCTCTATTTTTTCAAAAAATGTTAATAATTAAAATTATTCTCTTAATTTATAAAAAAATATCCAACTAATTTTTTAAAAATTTAAAATTATAAACTTAAACTACATTAAAAATTATATTTAATTAGTTTATATCATTTTAAGATTCAAAATATAAATGTCACTTTTAGGTGGTACAAGTTAAAAAATTGTAATGTTGTTGGTCATTCCTTTCTAAAAGTATGACACATTTTTAACTTTTACCCATATATAATATATACGAGGATGTTAATGTACCACATAGATCTTTGCACATTACAATAAGATCCAAGAAAATAATTTAATAAAAATTTAAAACACTAGATCATGAGGTTAGTGTGAAAAAGTATTTGCTTAAATTTAAAATAATCAAGGAAAAACATAAACATATACATAATTTGGCATTGAAAGTGGGAAACTCCCAAGGCATGGCCAAATGAACATTTAAAAAAACACTAAGAGTTATGGACACTAAAACAATCACAAAACATAATGTGAAAATTGCAAGGGTATGTGTGCCTTTCAACATTACTAAGGCGTGCTTTACTCCTACAATTACCACATTTAAGCACCATTTTGCACTAGTTCTACCACTTAATTTATGGGCTTGTGAGCCACTTTAATGACTTGTCTCTCCTTCACTATGCTAGGCACAAAAAACATTAAATTTTTATATGGGCCAAAATAATCAAAAGTTGTGCTTAGTTGAATTCTTTCATTCCCTTCAAATGCTTGGTTCAGTTTCAATATGTCTACCACTTTTAAAGAATAAAAGGACATCAACAATCATCTTATAGTGAATTAAATATTAGTGATTCAAAGTTCGTGCTCCACCATTGATTATGAACTTCATCATTATCTACACTTACAAGTTATACATTGAATTCCATCATTTGTTTTATCAAACTTTTCAACCATCACTTCTCTCCAGTCATACTAAATTTGATAGAAGAAAAGATCATGACAAAATTAGTTTGGAAACTAATTAAGAGGGCCACAATTTATAGTATTGACACAACACCAAGAGTCAAATGATTTCAAAAATGAAAAATAGATAAAATTGAGTTTGTCATGAGTACCAACATTAGCTCTTATGAGGGGTCATGGGATAGACTTGCATCATAGGAGAAATTCAAAATATTTGGAAAAAACTTTGGCTAGTATCTTATCTACAAGTTTAATAGAGTCAATCCTACCAACTAACACCTAACTAGACAAAAAACATAAAAATAAAATAATAATGTTAGTGAAAGGTAAAAAGATTGCATCATGATGCAAAAAGGGTGCCTAACTACTTATGGAAAAAAAGAACATATAACTAGAATCTAAGCCATTAATGAGCTAGGAAAAGTGACAACCCCTCCATTTGATTCAAGATTGTAACCATATAAACCCATATCCTAAATACTTAGATATGAATTGTCCATGAAGGGCCAAGGTTGATGCTAGTATTAACAATCATGGGCGATGAAAAATTTAGCATGGATTGAGTGATGTACATTAGTTTTAGGTGGTCCATCTCTATAAGGAAAAATATCTCTAGTAGATAAAGATGTCGTGTAGGTCTCTTTTAAAGTATTTGGCAAGATCTTTCAATTATAGTACACTATAGGAATAATGAAATTTACACATGATTTGATCTTCTTCACCCGTTACTTTGGCAAACTCAACCTTGAACTTAGTCAAAGAATCATACTTTAGGAAAGGTTGATGTTATTAGAAGAAAATATGCATTAAATACCTTCAAACTTATAAATCCACAATTGGTATTAGTTGTGTACCTTATACTTACAATAATTCTTAGACATCTACAAATTGAATCTTCATGTGACTACCCATCCAAGACTAAAATTTCACTTGCATAAGATCATTATCAAAACCCATGTTGAAGAAACATATCATCTTCCGATAATAAAATTTGACATCCATCATCTTCTAGAAAAAATGGATATTATAATCCAATATTTGAGTTTCCTCTTTAAAGACTAGATCATCCTCAAAATGAGCATGTTGCAAGAAAACATTCATATTTAGAAGTAAACAAGTTACAAAGCATATTTAATTGATGGTGGTTCTTGGGAAAATTTGGTTTGTTTCGCTTCATCATGATAATTAGCTTCGAATAAAGACTCTATAAGTATGAGAAAATAATTAGACCCTCTACCATAAATTATATAGATACTACCTTATGTAAAAGAGGATGAAGTTGGAAAACTAGATCTCGGTATCATTTCCTCCTTTAAAGATAAATACAAACTTAGCAGTAACTATTGATAAATTTTAAATGTTTAACTTCTTATTCTTTGTTAATATTCTTAGGAGATTTCAAAGATAAGGATGCATCACACGTAGAGAGATAGTTCATTATATCATCTAAAGAGGAATCACTTCCAATATTTTGTAAGAAGATGCCAATATTTATCCATGTCTCTTCCATAAATGTTTTTGACATGATACATGTCTTAAGAGCTACATGATCTCAAGTTTAAGATCTTATTTTTTATCTAATTGTGTTATTTCATGTTTCTTATCTTGTCTATATTCTTCAAACATCCATTCAAATATAAAAAAGAATTTTGTTTGCATGCATCTTCATCTATTGTGTAGTCAGATCCTTATTTCTCAAGGAAAGGATTTGAATCCTCGTCATTCTTCACAAACACTTGGGAGACTTTATCTTGTTCAACAAACAAATGATATACATTTTCTTCTATCATAGGATCTTGTTTAATCCAAATAAAATAGGCAAGGCTTGAGAGGTGGACATGAAATCTCACTTTCTCTTGATTTATGATAAAGTAATAAATACAATCTCTTAAAAAATACACCATTGACGATTCTTCCCAAGGGTATTCCTCATGTACCCTTCTCTTTTCAAGTCTTTTTTCTTCCACAATTATTTGATTTCATTAACATGAAAAATCATTGAATGTATTTACCTTTTTTAGCATAAATTAGTCCATATCAAATATATCCTATCATAGAGTATCCATTAAGATAATTTTGAAGATGTTGTTCAGGTTACTTGAAAAAGGTACTAAGAGTGACATCATGTAATGAATCTCTATATAATGTCGAGCATTATGGTTCATTATGGTTTCTTATCTCATGACAAGGGGAAAAATTATTGAAGATGTCATTAGGAAGTGGCTACAAGAAGAGCCTTTCAAGAGAATGAGGCAATCTAGATATATTATTAATGTTATTCTTTTGAAGATGTCCTTGATATTAATATTAGGAACATGGTGTTGTACACCTTGCACAAGAAAGAATTGTTTTAAATTATATAAAATAAATATTTATTTATGGTGTATCTTTAGTGATGTGTTTAGCCACATTAAATATTTATTTGGGTCCACTTGTAAATTTGTATGTAACATTGGTTAGATATTTTATTCGTGGGTTGCATAGGAGAAAATATTTAAAATTGAGAAACTTAATATCAAAAAGTAAATATTGGGATCAATGGTTCTATGTACTCATGGTTTGCAAGTACATGGTTTAACCTTACCACTTAGTTGTTTTGTGTGAGCTTGATTCTATAAAATCAAACACATGTTAAGTGGTTCAGATTGGCTAGTTGGTTCCTTGGCTTGGCTATTATTACGCTAAGAGGCGTAACCTACAGTGGCAGCACAATGTGGAGTGTAATGGCATGAGGATGTTAATAAACACATTTAAAACTAAATAAATAAATAGTCAAAATTTATTAAAACAAATATAGTCGATAAACTCAATATTAATAATTAAAATAAACACACACATAACATAAATTGATGGGTAACTTCTCAAACCAAAAACAATAAAATAAATTAAGAGAAGAAGAAAGAAGAAAATAATTAATAAAAAAGGGAAGTAGAAAGAATAAATAACAATAAAAAGAATTTTAAAAAATAATAATAACAAGAATCACAAATAAAATCACACGTAAGTCATTGTGTTGTATTCACTCTCCTAACTTTTCAAAAAAATAAAATTAAATAAGTTAAATATGATACACTCTAGTGTTGAAATTACATAAATTTGGTCAACTTTAATACTTTTAGTTTAAATATATTAAACACCAGATTTCATACTACAAATAACTAAGATTTATTAATTTGTCGGAGTTGATAGCATTTTTTTAGTTTCTATTTAAAATTTTAATATATAATTATATTAAGTTAATTCAAATGTGTTTTTCTTATCTTCTATTTATTTTGTGACATTGAAATTTTATATAATTAGTATGTATGATTAGTGTGAATAAACTGTAATTTTCGTATTGATTATTTGACTATTAAACTAAATAATATTTTAATAAATTACTTATATCTATTATACTCATTCAATTTATAATATAATTGTGAAAAATAGTACAACCATAAATATTAGATTTAATAGAATATTGCATAAAGAGATTTTTTTTTAAACATTTAGATTACTTAAAAATAAGAACCTTTTTAGATGTTAGAAATGGAGAAATAAAAAAGGATGTCTTTCAAATCTATTTCAAAAATATGGACATATCAATTTAACATTATTTTATCTTAGAGTTTTTTGATGATACAATAATTAAATTTAAATTATTTATACGTTGAAATGCTTATAATGTTTTATTAAAGTGTATTATAACTTGATTGATATATTTTGTTATAATTTTCTAGGATGCTTCACCCAAGGTTAAATTTTGAAAATGAAAAGCAAAAAACGAATATAATTTGCTCAAAATTATATGAGACAAAGACGTGAACAAACAACTAATACACAAAGAGAGGAAGCAAGAAATCATCGAAACCAAAATGATAAGAAAAAGATGTGTTAAATTTAGGGTAGATGGTGCAGGAGCACGCGGATGAATGGACGATCAACACCACACAAATAAATTGTTGGTTTGATCTTTTTCAAATTTTGATTTGTTTTATTTTGTTTTGTTTTCCTCTCTTCGCCAATACCTAAAACCTCTTAAATTTTTCATCTTCACAATGACATTACTTGACATTCGAAGAATGTTGTCTGATGAAATTTTTAAGAAAATGTAATTGATTGATGTAAAGCCAAACTCCGCTACCTACTATCAATGCGCTTTGGAATTGGGCATGAACGGCCCTCAAAGTATAAAAGAAATTGTCAAATTTTGTAGTTGTGACTGCCCTGGTAGTCATGTAAACAAAACGTGGAAGTTTAGACCAACACATGAATAGAGTGCCTTCAGGAAAAGATTGCAGGGATCAGACTAATGACTTGGCCTTTGAATAAGACAAAATTTGCCTCATTTTGGTAAAATAAAACCAGGTTTTTCTGAGCAAATAAAACCATGCTTATTTGTGACTTTCCACCTTCGAGAGACAAACCAAAGAGTGGATAAAATATGAACTATGGAAAATAGGGGGCCGCGGGTTAAGGAAATAAAGTATTTGTTTTGAAAGCAAAGCAAATGGAAGATGAAAGGGCCACGGTGTATAGACACAGTTACAAAATTAATTACCATGCTGCAGAGATAAGATGAATAGGAAGGCATACAAAGTGGTGTGTGTTTGAACCCGTGAAGTGAAAAAAGAGGTGGCGGGTGGAAGAAGAATGCACTCATGAAGGAAGTGAAGGATTCCACGTGGGGTGGTTAAAGACTTTAGTTTTGAGGTAAAGATTAGCTATCTCAAGAGAGCCCGTGGGAAAAGAGAATAGGGGACAGAACAAAGAAGGTCCTGGGAAGGCATTGAGGAAGCCAATTGAGGGCTGTGGAAGATTAAAGAGGAGTTATGCCATCTTGAATGGCTTGATAAGAATAAGAAAACAAATAAATACAAAGTTTGTATAAGGTGACAGATAAGGTGATAGATAGAAAATGAAATAAAAGGAGTAGATTCGGTCAAGTGAAGATTGTATAGACATAAAACAGAGAGGTGTGAAAGTACAACATAGGAAGAGTTTTGAAAACAATCTAGTTGTAATTGTTTGTAAATCTATATTGTGTAATTCAAACATTTGTATCAATATTTTTTGAATTTGAAACAAAAGTCAAGTTATGAATTTAATATGATTTTTTGTTGATAAGTAATTGTGAATTAAGGCAGGAATGGTGTGCTCTTGCATCAATTGGTATCAGAGAAGACAATCTTGAGTGTGGAGAGTATCCACAAGGACTGTGGGAGAGAGTAACGGTTGTGGAGAGCTCAAAAGAATTGTTGCAGGTGTGTGTGGAGTCTCGAACCATTTAGAGCCAAAGTCATTGATTGAAGAGATGTCACCACAAAGAGGAAGACTCATATTAGAAGTTGTGTTGGAACGGTTTTGAGACATGATAATGGATGAAATCAGAAACGAGGGGAGGTTAGCTGCTCGTAAAACAAGAGAACCCAAGAATGAGGAAGAATAGGGAAGAGAAGAAGAAGAGGAACAACTAGAGGATGTTGGACAAGAGCAATTTTTAAGGGCTCTTTCAAGAGTTACGAAGAGCAATAAAATGGATGTACCAATTTTTTTTGGAACATTATATCTAGAAAATTTGATCAATTGGATTGGAGAGCTACAGGAGTACTTCGAAATGGAGGAAATTAGAGACCCACAGTGGGTGAAGATAGCCCAAACAAAATTGAAAGGGCATGTGGCTTTATGGTGGAAAGGGTTGCAGAGAGAGCGGGAAATGGATGGAGATCCCCAGATAACAAGGTGGAACCAGATGGTGATGAAATTGAAAAACAAATTCATACCTGGAGATTATGAGATTGAGCTATTTAAGAAGTTGCAAAACCTAAAGCAAAAATAAATGAGTGTAAAAGATTACATGGAGGAGTTTTACAAGTTGTCTATTTAATCTAGAAGGCATGAAATCAACAGGGAGAAGGTAGCCAGGTATGTGAATGGATTGCGGTTTAATATTCAAGATGAGATGAGTATGTTGAAAATCACCACAGTTGAGGAAGCATACCAATATGCCTTGAAGGCCGAGGAGAAATTAATGAGAAGACAAATAAACAATTCCAAAAGTCGGGGAAGATTCGCAACTAAAAAGGGGCAAGCGAGCATCAACAACGGAAAGCAAGTTGAAGAAGAATTCAAGCCCAAATGGAGTAAAGAGATGGGGCCAAAACACCAAAGAAAGGGAAGGATTAGCAAGAGGACGTGGTAGCAGCAGTAGAGGGTTTCCATTTAGATGTTACCAGTGTGGAGAAGTTGGTCATCGTGCTTTCGAGTATCATCAAATACAAGAGGGCAACAAGAAGAGTGCAACAAGGAATCACTTGGCACAAGAAGATGAGGAACGTGATGCATCACCGAAAGGTGAAGATCCAGAAGAAGGTGAATCTCTCATGGTGAGGAGAATATTGGTGAATCCAAAGGCAGTTGAGGAGAAACCATCTCAAAGAAGGATTCTTTTTCAAAATATGTGCAAGGCTAGAGGTAAGTGTTGCAAAGTTATAGTAGATAGTGGTAGTACAGATAACTTAGTTTCAGAGGAGATGGTGGAAAAGTTAAATTTGAAAAGGAGTAAGCATCCTTGTCCGTAAAAAGTTTTTTGGTTGTAGAAGGAGTATGAAATGACTGTAAGTGAGCAGTGTTTAGTTAATTTTTAGATTGGCTCTTACATAGATCAAGTGTTGTGTGATGTGATGCCTATGACTGCGTGTCATGTGTTGTTGGGTAGGTCATGGAGGTTTAACAGGGAGGCCATCTATGATAGTAGGAAGATTGTTTATACCATTCAGAAAGATGGACAAAAATATATGTTGAATTCTTTGAAGGAGAAGGAGAAACAGGTGAAAGAATCCAACTCTATTGTTTGTTGCAGTATGGAGAAGCAACGAGTGGAGGAAGAGGAACAAAGTGAGTGCAATGATTTGCAGCCATTCAAAGGGTAGATTTTAAAAGAAAAGGGAAGACTGAGTTTTGATTTACTGCAATAACGCAATAAGGGAATAAAGAGTAGCAGCCCAAAAGAATGTGGAGGACATAAAGGTGGACCGGTGGTAAGAAGTTGTTCAGAAAAACAAGATAATGTTAATGGGGGTGGCTCGAATGTTGAAAATGAGCTAAAGTGTAGAAGAGGGAAGGCTCCTACAGATAAGGAGCAACTTTGGATCAAAAATAAACATGGGATTACTATCTGATGCACCTTTCAATGTTCCTGAGTTTATCAACTCAAGGAACATTTCACTTACCTGACGTGTCTAGTGCAAGAGCACGTGGGCAAATGGGAAATTAGCACCACACAAAAAAATTATTGATTTGATCTTTTTCAAATTTTGGTCTGTTTTATTTTGTTTGGTTTTCCTCTCTTCGCCAGTGCCTAAAACCTCTTAAATTTTCCATCTTCACTATGACATTACTCGACACTCGAAGAATGATGTCTCATGAAATGTTTAAGAAAATGTAATTGATTGATGTAAAGCCAAAATCCGCTACCTATTGTTAGTGCACTTTGGAATTGGGCATGAACAACCCTCAAAGTATAAAAGAATTTGTCAAATGTTGTAGTTGTGACTGCCCTAGTAGTCATGTAAAAAAACATGGAAGTTTAGACCAACACATGAATAGAGTGCCTTTAGGAAAAGATTGCAGGGATCGGACTAATGACTTGGCCTTTGAATAAGACAAAATTTGCCTCATTTTGGTAAAATAAAACCATGTTTGTCTGAGCAAATAAAACCATGCTTATTTGTGACTTTCCACCTTTGAGAGACAAACCAAAGAGTGGATAAAATATGAATTGTGGAAAACAGGGGGCCACAGATTAAGGAACGATAGTATTTGTTTCAAGAAAGAAAAGAAAATGGAAGATGAAAGGGCCACGGTATATAAACACAGTCAGAAAATTAATTACCACATTGCTGAGACAAGATGAATAGGAAGGCACACAAAGTGGTGTGTGTTTGAACTCGTGAAGTGAGAAAAGAGGTAGCGGGTGGAAGAAGAATGCAGTGATGAAGGCAGCGAAGGATTCCACGTGGGGTGGTTAAAGACTTCAGTTTTGAGGTAAAGAGTAGCTATCTCAAGAGAGCTCATGGGAAAAGAGAACAGGGGACCGAACAGAGAAGGTCCTGGGAAGGCATTGAGGAATCCAATTGAGGGTTGTGGAAGATTAAAGAGGAGCTTCACCGTCTTGAATGACTTGATAAGAATAAGAAAACAAATAAATAGAATTTGTATAAGGCAATTGATAGAAAATGAAATAAAAGGAATAGATTCGACCAAGTGAAGATCGCATAGACATAAAACAGAGAGTTGTGAAAGTACAACATAGGAAGAGTTTTGAAAACAATCTAATGTAATTGTTTGTAAATCTGTATTGTGTTATTCAAAATTTTGTATCGAGAGTTTTTTAATTTGAAACAAAAGTCAATTTATGAATTTAATATGATTTTTTGTTGATAAGTAATTGTGAATTAAGGCAAGAATGGTGTGCTCTTGCATTAGTAGATATAACAATGGAAGAGATTGAAGAAAAAATGAGACAACACATAGATGAAATGATAATATATTATGCACAAACATCTCAAGGGGAGCAAAATATATTAAGAAGAAGATTGCAAAGAGACATATATTTAGATCAATACAATGAGACATAAAGAAAAAAAATACAAGCACATAATTGTACATTAGTTCAAAGACATCATCATCCTCATGGAAATGTTGAGATTAATTCTAAAGGGATGAATTCTATTACAATAGATAGTGTGCTACAAACACCAAAGAGGAGTTGGCATCTCAACCAAGAAGATGAAGCGACTACAAAGAACACAAAATGAAAGAGATCAAGGTACAATTAATAATAATAGAAATGTTGAGATTAATTTAAAAACTTTACAAATGTTATTTTAACATAGATTAGATAAAATTATTTGCATCGATAATGTGTAATATTTGTCAAGAAAATTACCTTACAATGAATTTTGTAAATGTACTTGAAGGCCCTACTTGCAATAGATGTCGATAAGAGAAGCATGAATATTGATTTGAAAATTAAACAACATGGATCCTGGTCCACAACCACCTCAACTTACAAAATTAATACAAATTGAGGAAATGTTAATCTAGCACATGTCAACCCAATACTTCAAGTCACACATGCAATTAGAGGTCAATATAAATAGAAATGACATACCATAAGTTTTCCGTGCATGAAGTAAAATAAATAGCTAAAAAATTTACTTATCAAATAAAAGATTTACCAATTATTAGTGTTACCTGTTTTTCACCTGCGGCCTCAATCAGGCAGGGCAATCTATGAGTTCGTCGTAATGTCATGCCTACCGTGGGTGGTCTCACTGAAGCGGAATGCCTTCGGTGCAACGTGATGGCTTCAGTGAAGGGTCCTGCCGACAGTTGTTCACAGGGCCGTCGGTGGGGAGAAAAATTTAAGTTCGGCAAGAGGTCTCGCTAACACGGTGGTCTCGCCGAAGAAATAGGAGCTCAAGGAGATGTCTCGGCGACTAATGAGGGTCTCGGCGAAAAGAGATGTCAATGGGGAGAAAACGTGGGCCTCGCTGTAACATCTCGGCGACCGAACGAAGTCTCGCCAAAGGGGATTACCTTCGGCATAATGTCTCACCAAAACATGGGAGTCTCATCAAAAGAATGATCGGAGCTCGGGGAAAGCGGAATGCCTTCGGCGTGAGGTCTTGCCGACCTAATAGGGTCTCGCCGAATGGACATTTGGAATCGGTGAGACTCCTGGCCACGGAGTTGACTTTGACATGATGTCTGGCCGATAGCAATAGTCTAGGCGACAATTTTTGACATCGGCGTGACTTTTGCAACTCATTATGAGCTCTTGCCGATGGTTGTGAGCTATGTCGATAACTGTCGAGGGGCATAATCGCATCGGGGAGACACGTCTAGTGTCTCACTGACATGCGATTCTGATGAAGAGCTTTTGACCGCCCGAAGAAGCTTGTGTGGCATATGTTTGACCAATCGGAGGAAGGTACAGGCGAGCCGTGGTAGTTTGACCGGTGAGAGGAGGACCAACAAAATGTAAACCAACATGGATCTGCTCTGAAGTCAAAAGCGATGGAGTGGCTCAGTGAACACTGGTGTGGTGATCTAACGGGAAAATTTGATGCTGCTTCCAGAAGAGGCCACGAGTCATAGGGACAGCTGGGATGTCAGCTGGTAAAGGAGATTCAAGAGTGGACAGCAAGGATACACATTGAATGCAGATGTAACTTGATTAAAAGATCTAAGGGGTAGATTTTTCTAGCGGGGGATATTTTTTGTAAGCCCTAGGGTAGGGGCCGACACAATTTTTATATATATGGCATTTTTTGCCTCTTTGTAAGGAGTTCTCCTTATGCTTTTTGAAAGTCTGTGACTTTTGCAGTCCTTTCTCAGATTAGCAAACTTCTGTAACTCATTTTGGAGCATAATATACAAAGTTTACCTTGGTCACTGTTGATGATTCAAATTGCCATCTTGTTCTTGCAAAGTGTTATGCATTTCAGGTTAATGATCAAGTTATTTTGTGAATTTCTTCTATTCCTTTATAACTTTATCCTTTGTTTTCATGCCTTCCTTTGCAAAAGTATCATTATAAAAATCACAAATTGTGTTTACATGATCACATATGGATTCTAGTCTCTGAAAAATCTTTTCCTCTCTTGAAAAAGTGTGTGAATCAAACCTATTTGTGATACATTAATGCAAAGCTTATAGAGTTTGATGAGTTATTTTGTGTTCATTGTCAATTTTCAAGTGTAAATCAAGTATTCCATTGCTCTTATTTGTTCGGTGTATCACCATAGGGTTTAGTTTTATTTTTATGCATTCCTTCTCCCTTTTCCTTTACATAATCAATAGTTTAGGTGATAACACAAAGGAAGTCAGCCTTCTCCGAAGGTTGACCTCTGTTTACAAGAAACCCACATCTTTAGAGGTCTTCCCATGTTACACTGAGGTGTTGAACATCAGGTTCAACAGGGTGCAATTTCAGGTGATAACAATTAGTGTTCGAAGGAAAGATCAACGTGGAACAAATTATAATTTCGTAGTCAATAGAGAGAGGGACATGACAAAATCTATAGATACATGTTTTAAATTGATGAAATGCTCTTAGTGAACATATATCCAATTTAGATTAAAACATTTTTGACCAACTGAACTCTATTCATATGGAGTTTGACTCTAATGCAAATGAATAGGTATTTATAGGTCCATTGATGGAGATGGGTGAAGGAAATATTATTGATCATGCTGCACCAATAGCCTCTAAACCACCAAATATCCCATGAGAGATAGAATTAATCCATGCATGGGTAAATAACCCTAATGTATATCCTAGATCACTAATTGATTGGCCATGAGTTGGAGCACCTCTAATGAATGAGTATGTCACTCAAGGGTTTCTTGATATGGATTTTCCAACACTATTTCCAAATGGACAATGTAATTGGTTTGAACTATGAATAAGGAGATTTCATCCATACAAATTTGTTAAATATATATTATTATATAGAGATCATTATTTTGGATGACACCTACAATTTAGATATTATATGATGAATGTGATTATGGGACATTGTGCAAAAAAAATATTTGCTATTTTTTTCAAAAAGAACTTTTAATACATGCTAATCACAATTGAAATGAGTCACGAAAATTACATCAAATTGGGATTCACTCAATTATAACCATGGAATTTGGAAGGGAGGATTATTTCAAATGAAACGAAAAAGCATAATGATTATTTTTTTAATAACTTTTTATTAAAATATTTTTTTGACAAATGAATTGTACGAAAGTGTACTTCAAATAATTCTTTTCAATTTGAAAAAAAAATCAAAAAATGATAAGTTTAGGTCATCTTATGCATGACGTACACGACGATTTTTTAAAACAACAAATATGGCCAGTAAAAAATTAACAAAAAAAATAATTCAAAAAATTACAAAAAAAATATCATGAGTGCTCTTCAGTGTGTTACAAATCTTTTCCCCAAAGGATTTAGAAAAATATGATTATTTAGGTCAAAATATGGATGACGTACACGTGCATGGTATGGTAAAACAAAGTGACTTTTAACAATGGTTTTTAGAAATTCCTATTGAAAATCAATTTGCATCATCTAGTATTAAAATAAATTACATATTTGGAAACTAGTCTCTGATTACTACATTTTATGATCATTGACTTTTTTCAAGATTCCATCTCTAAGTGCTTCAAATTTTAAGGTCAAATGTGACAAATTCTGAAAATCAGGGAAAACACTTCCACTTTTTGGCCAAAAAGTGGACAACTTCTTGCACACACCCTTCCTTTAGAAAATAAAGGTGTTGGTCCCTAAAAATTGGGTTGAATATTGCTCTAGGGAACTTGATGAGTTTTTTAAGCATACAAGTATTTTTTGGTAAAATACTACACCTTACACATCCCAATAAAATAAGGTTGTAGAAAGAATGAACCAAACCTTAATGAAAGATCCAAAAGTATGTTGAGTGGTATGAAATTGGATTAGTGCTTATGGATAGAGGTTGTAATTACTACTTATCATTTCATTAATAAATCTCCTTTCTTGGCTCTTGTTGATAAAACTCCTTATGAAGTGTGGATAGGTAAGAAGCCTTCTATTTCATATTTTAGGGTCTTTGGTTGTGAGGCTTTTGCCCATGTTTCTTAGGAAAAGTGGTCTAAAATGGATCTAGAAGATTAAAAATGCATCTTCATAGGTTATGGTGAAAATATAAAAGGTTATAAGGTTTGGAATCACTTAAGAAAAAAAATGGTTTATTCTAAAGATATGATTTTTAGGGAGTTTAGAGCATTTTTAGGTCCAAAACAACCAAGGAAAAAATATGGGACAAAAATAGTGCATTTTGAGAGAAAGGTCAAGAAGCAAGAAGATGCACATGTGAAAGAACATATAGATAGATTAGAGGATGGAGAGGAAGAATAGGTTTCAAATGAGGATGTTTAGGATGATCATACAAAAGAATAAGTAGAGCGCCCTACCCCTACTTTGAGGGGATACACAAGACTATGGACTCTTGTTGTCAATTATAGCACACCAAGATTTTATTATGTATTTTCTTTGTTAAGTACTAGTGATGAACTTAGATCTTATAGATAAGATCTATCTTCAAATAAAAATGACTCTTGGATGTAAACTATGTAGGAGGAGATGATGGTCTTGGACATCTATCACTATGTGGAACATCCTTCTTGAAGTATGTACCTGTCTCATCACCACATACATCATATGTTATATACCTTATCACAAAGTAGTTTGACTCATAATCACATGCAGACCCACAATAATGAAAAATATGAGGTGATAGTTGATTCCTTGAAGGGTCACCCACATCATCTAGGGATAGATGTCTTCTATGTTGAAGTAATGTGTGTCATGAACTAGTTTACTAAAGGGTCTACACCTCAAGACTCACCTTCATAGATAAAGAGACTATGACATAGTGGGTAGATGGCTAAGCAAGGGATCTCATTGGCTAATTGTTTGCATGAAATTCCCAATGTCTATCTTGTGTAGAAACTTTACCGGTGCCCTAAAAATATTGCATATAAAAAACTAGAATTTTATTGAGGATTGTTGGCGTTTAAATTAGCACCTCTGGAGTGTTGATTGTAAACGTTCAGCTATTTCAAATGTTTTGCAACACTTCTTCGTTATTTAAAGAGGAGAAGTCCCTCTCTGTTGGGAGCAATGCGTAAGGAAGGGAAATGTAAACTAAAGTTCCTATCTTTTTATGCTTCAGCGGCAGGACACAAGGGTGCACAAACACAATGCACCGTAGCTAAGCTTTTTCTCTGGTTTCTGCAGATCTCAACTACGACTAATCTAGCTTCTATCTATCCAATACCTTCAAGGTAAACAGAGCATGAGGGTAAAGGAGCGGGAATGGTTTGGTTGGATCACCTGAATTCGCCGTCTCCTGAGAATATGACCGAGGCTCTGAACTCTCGGGTATACACCAAGATAAGGTTGGTACAAGCAAACACTCTATACGGTAAACTAGATCTGAGACCTGCCAAGGAGGAGGGACTCCTATCCGAGGTATGGTCTAGGAAATAGTTTACGAGAAACAACAAATTTACGATGCCTTGGCCAGCGAGCTTGCTAAGGAGGAGGGACTCCTATCCGAAGTATAGCTTGAAAGTCAATACATTAAACAACAACAAACGACAACTTGTCAATAACAAATGTCCAAGGAGGAGGGACTCCTATCCGAGGAGGGAAATGAAACAACGAGCTATTAAACACAAGACGTGGACACAACTCAAAAAGATTGACCAAAATGCAAGCGCCTTCTGATATTCTCCTTCAAAGCTTCATCAACGAATTACAAAGGTTGGGAAAGCAAAGGCACAAAATCATGCACAATTACGATCAACCAACGAACTCTCATCAAGAGTGAACAAATATCCGCTTTCAAAGTTGTTGGCAACAATGGCGCACAATTTTGCATAGCAAGTAAAAGTTAAACAAATAATGAGCCCAAGGCTCTTATTTATAGAACTCAAAGGAGTGGGCAACCCCAAAATCTCCTTGAGTTAACAATGAGTTCTTGCCAATCAATTAGCAAGATTTATTCCTAAAAAGGGGGAACAAGCAGTTAACTGGAAAACTACTTCAGTTAACTGAAAGTCAACAAAGAGTCAACTGGAAACTACTTCAGTTGACTGAAAGTAAACTAAAGGTAAACTTTAATGAAAGTATCCCTCCAAAATAGACATCCATATTTAGTGGAGATCTAAGATCCACAAATCATGGAAGTCAAATAGACATCCTTAATCAGTGGGATCTAACAATGCATGATTTAAGGAAAGTGGAGTTAAACTTGGAAAGAAGCATCAAGTTAACTCCAACTACATTTAATACCATCTTGAGTTGACTTGGAAAGAAGCATCAAGTCAAACTCAAGTCTCATAAATGCCACTTGGAGGGTGTATGGCGTCCTTTTTTGGTGCATTTATAATTCGCCATTAATCAGCAGTGTCTCTATCCATTGATTGACTTCATCGGCTTCTGGGGAGTTAATGCTCTATAGGATGATGATGTGGCGTTGTAGCATGATCTCACCCGTTGTGAGCTGATTTCCGAAGTCAATACATTGAGATGTTGCCTCTTCAAACTTGGTTGATAAAGCTGCTACCTTAGCCAGCTTGCAACCATCTGGATCATCAAGAAAGGTACTGCGGATGACATCCCTGAACTGGTTCTGTACAGTAACCATCTCGACGTATTCTCCTCCCTCAAGCTGATATTCCATGCAAGGGAAAGATATCACCAACATTCTTGTGAAGTTGATAATAGTGGCAACCACCCGTCTGTAATCAATCATCTCTACTGAATGAGCGTCGTAGGCTTTCACCTTGTACGCCAATTGTTCCTTCCAAGCAAAAAGATGTTGCTTGTTTTCCTCAGAGTATACTGATTGATATGCCAATTGCAAATCTGCAATTGTGCTTTCGTCTTCAAGCCTCTTTTCTGCAATCCTTTGTTTTGACTGCTAGATCTCTGCATGAAGTCCATGTGCTCTATCCCGTAACTGGTATAGGTTTTCCAGTATACATCTACCCTTGAGAACAAACTCTTCCACTTGATCTCTCAAGTGTTTGCTGAATGTTATCAATTGCCGATGATTTTGTTCAGCGGGGAGATCTAGTAGTCCTGTTGGTAAGGCTGAGACGTTTGGTGTGCCATGTATCAAGCTGGTTATGTAAGACCTCAGTTTCTGATTTTCAACCTTTAAGGCTTCTTTTTCTTTACCATCCTTAGCCATTCTTTCTTGTGTGCTCACCGAGGCTATTCCAAGAAGGTCTGCCTCCACCTGTCGTGTAGTCTTCCCGAGGTTAAGTTGAGACAAAGTGTAGTCTTCTACTTGGACCTCGTGTATGCTTTTCTCTACTGGTGGAGCGGCAGTCTCTATGATGATCTCACACTCTGCATTCCTTTCTATGTGAACTTGATTCTTCAACCTTTTCGCCAACGTGTCTTGTGGGACGTGATCGAATTCGATAAAGTCAAGTTCATAGGAGGGTTTTTCCCTCTTTCTTCCTAGGAAGCCTTCAAGCCAAATAGAATCTCGGCGAACTTCTCTAGGAGGGACGTGAGGCCCTTGAATGCTAGATGTGTGAGACTGTGTTGGAGCAATGTCTCTTGGTGGCGAATCCAAGTCGATGAGGACTTGTGACCGCTGTGGTACTGGTGATATTGGTGGCTCTACTTCCATAACAGGCACCGTTTCTGCTGCTGCTTCTACTATTGTTGCTTCTGCCATTGGCTCAGCCACTGGTTCTTCAACAATTACTATTGCTGGTTCCTCCGTGATAACTTCTGCTGAATCAGGGGTAGCAGTCTCTACTCTTTGTTCTGTGGCAGCAATACCCATGATTATTTCAGGACTATGTGTGGCTTTCTGTACTGGTGTCCTTTGTGTTCTAGGCTTTGACATCCTCATCCCTCGGGGAGGATTGCACCATTGCTTCTGCCTAGGCTTCCTTTTTGAAGTGGAAGGTGGTGTAGACTGAACCTGTGGCAGCTCTGCTCTATGAGGTATCACCTTCCTTGATTTCTTGCTGTCGAGATAGAGTTGGCTATTTCTAACCACTCTACTCGTTCTTTCTTCTATAGACGTGTCTTCTTTGGCATACCAATCCACTCTCGGGAGCGGTTGGGAGTCAACTGAATCTGTGAAGAATGAGGGGAGAGTGACTTCCCCTTCATCATCGGACAGGCCCTCGATGTCTGCTGACATAAAATCAGCAATTTGTGAGAGTCTGAACCTGCTGTAGTTCCTTCTTCGCACTTCATACTCGTCTTTGCAATTTACCCAATAATCTTCCATAGAAGACTTATGTGATGAGTGTTGCTCGAGGTGTGCTGCATAGAGTCCTCTGGGATCATAGGA
>VDFB02340674.1:0-21232 GCA_007258455.2 Sequoia sempervirens | reverse complement strand
TATAGGCAGATATGTTCTGTATAAGGATTTGATAAGTAGTATTGAGTTAGAATACATATTGATGAGATTACAACGCAATGTCATCAACGATTTTATATATTATTTGTTAAATCTATCATAAACCCTTAGATGCTTATGAATTTGACTCCTAAAATGGATATATGGCACTGATCTAAGTTGTAATTACCTGTATGATTCATTATTTGTTTGTATTTTCCTAGAGCTTGCTAAAAATTACAGATCAATGACTATCTTATACTGTGGATTGTGTTGTAGTTATCTCATGCTCTCGATAATTGATATTATCGATTAACAACCAATTATATTTGATATTATCCTATCGTTTTGAGCTAATAAGTGAGATTATATGTTATTGTTAATGTTTTTAATAATAATGGTGCAGAGGTTGTAAACACATAAAGGGATCACCCTCCCGGGTCTTGCAGAGCCTAAAGTGTAGGAGGATTTTTAAAGTCCTCGTCAGTTGGTCCAGGTCCTTCGAGCTGCCCTTGATTGAAATTAGCAATTCCATAGGTAGATTAGAAGACCAACCTGGTTAGTAGTAAAAACAAAACAACAAAATGGTGACTCTACTAGGGAGCTAATTTTAATATTTCTTGTCGGTGTGTTGGTTTTCCATTTTGCATAGAGTTTTCATAGTGTTTTTGTGATTTGAAGGTTGATCCTATAATTTTGTGTTAGGTTTCTCCACTTCTTCTATTTTCATAAGCATTAAGAGCTATGTTGTAAAGCACTTTTGTGTGTTGTTAGTACGAGGTTCCAAAGGTTTTTATATTCCACCACGTGTCTTTAGGTATTTGGTATTCCCAAGAAAATTGGGTGGTGACTCTGAAGTCTCTACACCAGTGTGCATTTTATTTTGAAAGATTTATTATAAGTGGAACGAACTTTTGGACTAGTACGAAGAATGAAGAACACCAAGTCATGCATGAAGAATCATCTAGAATAGAAATTGGAAGGTGAACTTCCCAAAATGAAGAAGAAGAGTTGGATAAAGAAAAGACCAGAATCTAGTAATGTTTCTCCTACGTCATAGAACCTTGTACACCAAGGTACAAGTAAGCCTTTACACCCTATCCCTGAGAATCTTGAAGAGGTATCTAAAAATTCAGAGTCAGATAGTTGTGGATTTTTTGATGCATTATTTAATACACCAGTTCAAGAGGATGTGACATGTCAAAGTAAAGGGCCTGTTAGTGTCAAATATGCTGAAAAGAGAAGAGGCAGGAGTAGAAGTCGAAGCCATCATAGAGAATGCACCAATGATGTGCCTCCTCCTCTTTCTAAAAATGATGTAAATCCTTTATTGTCTGAACATGTACTGGAAGGGGTCAATTTATGAGACCTAAGTGATACATCAAGTTTTGATATGACTTTGCCTAACCTTGATGATGTTTTTGGAGACATTAATTCCTTGAAGTAGGAAATCCAAGAGCAAGCTGAGCTCAAAATGAAAAGAGAAAAAGATAGTGAAGCAGAGTTGAGGAATGTTGTGATTGAAAGGGATAGGTTGATGAGACAGTTGGCAATAATGAAGTTCCTGAAACAAGAAGAACCTAAACCAAGTGTTGAGGGTCCGGTCACATAGAAGATTGTTAATAAGGAAACAAAGCCTGTGTCTAAAGAAAACCCAGTAGGCCACATTGATGTCCAACCCAGACCTGTAGACCCAAAACCCTCAAATCATGTTAAGTCTCAATCAAATAATACAAACCTTAAGCCTATCTTGGATAAGGGAAAGAAAAAGGTTGAAGGGATTAAAATAAATGAGAAGGTGACTTCCCATTTCACTCAACAAGATCTCTCACCACATGTGTCATTTCAAATAGAGTCTGCCTTAGAAAAGTTTAGGAGGGAGAGTAAGGCTCTGGAAGAAGAATTGGAGAGAACAGAGATTGAGGCTGCAAATGCAGAAATGAAGAGGAAAATAAGTTTCCTAAAGATGTCAAACATGGATGAGGCTACACAAGTTACAACCTCATCAAATCACCAAGATTCCTTAAAGGACAGTCCTAAAATTAATCCAGATCCCACCATAAATAATTATGGCCCAAAGATTCATGCAACTAGGTTTGTAAATCCAAATCAGGACGGTCCTAGGGTACAAAATTTAGGGTCTGGTGTTGATTCTCAGAAGAATGAAGGATTATTTCAATGATGACGTATACAATTTGAAAGGTATAGGCCATTGTTCTTTGATGGTATTCCTTGTTATCCAAATTCCATCCTTACTGACTTGAGAGAAAAGATGAGTAAGTTTGCTGGCAATAATGTCATGACAACAGAGGAACACTTGAAATCTTTTATGGATATGCTAAATGATTATGAGGTAGAACATGAAGATGTAACGAAATTGTTTGTACAATCCCTAGTAGAAGATGTGAGGGATTGGTATAGAGGTCTACCTAATGCTAGTATTGGTTCATGGGATGAGTTTGAGAAGTGTTTCAAGGACCAGTATGGTGATAAAACTAATGCTAGTTTCATGCTAAATGAATTTAATAACATCAAGAATTCATTGAATGAGCTCGTGATAGAGTTTAATTTAAGATTTCAGAAATCAATGTATAAGTTGTTTCAGGTTTTGAGGCTTGATGAAAATGTTTGTTTATCTACATATTTCAATGCTTTTGATGCTAAAATGGCATATCTCCTCAGAGATAAGGACCCTCGGACTATGAGGGATGCATTTAGGGTGGCTATAAATATTGATAGTAATAGAAGAGCTTCTAGGAAGTATGGTAGAAGAGAAGAACCTACACTTTTAAAAAATCCTAAGAATAAGACTAAGAAGGTTCCTACTGCAAAGGCTAAAGATGATGAAAAGTTGGAAAAGGTTTACAATACTTTGAAAGACATAAAGAAAATTGTTTCCAAGCAAGAGAAGGGTATATCAAATGAAAGGAAATCCTATAATAAAAATGATAGGCCACCCAGATTGCAAAATTATCCTTATAATACAAAATGGAAAGATGGAAAACCAATCTTGCCTAGCCAGAAGCCTAAAAATAATTAGCATACGCCATACCCCTTGTAGAAAAATTCAGTGAATCTAGTAACAAATAGACCATGGTGTGAGGTGTGTGAACATCCACATGATCAAAATTATTGTGGAATTGCTCAGTTGCTTGTTGCTGAGGAAGAAGAAGAGGATGTTCATGATCAAACACTAGAATGTGAGTAGGATGATGTAGATGTTTGTATGGACAGATCATACATTAATGAGGTAGAATGTTCCTCTGATGATGAAATACAGGAAGCTGATGTGGATAATTAGAGGTGAAGAAGTGAGATCTACCATCAACAGGTCTTTTCTGATGAGGAATGTGATTTTGATCATAACGTTTGTAATATGGAGCATGCTGAAGGTTCAATGTCCTTAAGGAGACCATCAGAAGAAGAGATTGAAAAAATGGCTGAGGAAATGGCTGCTCAAATTAGAGGTTCACTTCAACTGAGAAATAGAACTGTGGGTGGTGAATAGGGTAAACCTATTGGCCTATTTATTAAAGAACAAAAGGAAAAAAACAAAGTTATTAAGGTTGACAACAAAAAGGATGTTGTAAATGTCAAAGAGGATAAGAATGATAAGGTTTGGACAAAAAGGAATGAAACCCCAAAGCTTCAAGAAGATGTGACTTCATCATTGGTGAAGACTAAGGTGATTACAAAGTTAGCTAAACCTGCTGCAGAGGATAAAAAGCAAAAGAAGCTAGGAGGAAGTAATCAACCCGAGAAAAGGGAAAATGATGAAGGTATGATGCCTAATCTGCCTAAATATACACCTGTAGATATGTTTCATGTGCTTTCTCAGGTTAAAGTAATCGTACCTCTGCTAGAAATGATGAGAATAAATGAACACAAAGAAAAGACAATAGCCTTGATCATAGATGTTGCTGGTAATAAGACTAAACAAGGAAGTGGTAAAGAAGTGAAGGATAAAGAGAAAGAAAAGGAAGTGGAGGGAATTGTGTCACAAATTCCTCCTGTATATTTAGGAAATTCTATTAACATGTGCCTTGAAAATATAACCCCTTTTTTCTTAAGTGTGGATATAAATGGGAAAACTTTAAGGAATTGTATGATAGATTCAGGGGCATCAAATAATGTTATGCCAGTCAAAATAATGGAGGAAATGGGCTTGATAATAGATACTGCTCAAGGTAAATGTTATGCTATGGATTCAAGAGAAGTGCCAGTTATTGGAACTATCAAAGCATTGCCTTATAAATTGACTCAGTACCCTGACAAGGATTTAGTCATGACTGTATTAGTTGTAGACATCCCCCCTCATTTTGGAATTCTCTTTTCAAGAAAATGGAGTACATCAATGGGGGGTAACATGAAATGTGATTTTTCATTTGATACTTTCTCCATTGATGGTAAGGATGTAAAAATTGAAAGAGAATCAAAAGTACCTTATATGATTGAGCATGGCTTGATTGAAAATATGACATGTTTTATTGATAGTGGTATAAATGAATTCAGGGTTGAGGAATTTCCTAGCAATTGTGATAAACCTACTACATTGATTGATACAAAAATAAAACAATTGTCAAAATTTGATGACTTGTGGACTATGTATTTTGACGGTGCAAGTTCAAAGGAAGGATTTGTTGTAGGTGTTTTATTACGATCACCAAGTGGAAAGACATTTAGGTTATTTTTCACTCTGTTATTTGAATGCACAAATAATGTGGCAAAGTATGAAGCCTTGTTATTGGGGTTGAGATTGGCTAAAAAATATGGGATCAAGAAGCTCAAGGCAATTGGGGATTTTGAGATTGTGGTTTCCCAAGTTAGATCCAAGTATGTATCAAAGAACAAGAGATTGAAATAGTATAGGAATGTTGTTTGGGATGAATTGGAGAGCTTTGATGCATTTGGCATAGGATGGATGGAGAGAGGTCAAAATAAAGTGGCAGATTTATTAGCCAATATTGTAGTAAAACCAGATGATATGACTTATGCAAGAATTTCAAAGGTTGAGGTGCAAACTAGGCCATATGTTCCTGATAACATAAAAATTTGGCAAGTTTTTGATAATGATGATGATATATTAAGATTTTTGAATTGTGTGGGTGAATATGAAAATCAAGAAATTGACTTTGGAGCTTTTGTTGAAAATGTTGATGGTAAGAATACTATATTTGGAAATGAGGTCATTCAGTTAAAGACAAACACAATTCCCAAGGGCCTAGTTTTACTAGAAAGAGTATTTGATAATCAAGATAAGGCAAAGGCTAATCATACTATTTCCCATCCTGATGACTTGGAAGAGATAAATCTTAGAACAAAAGCATCCCCAAAGAAGGTGTATATTGGAAAGAAAATGTCACCAAAAGTGAGAAGGATGCTAATTTACTTATTAAGGAAGTTTAGGCATGTGTTTGCATGGTCCTATGATGATCTTAAGGCATACAGAGAGGATATTTTCCAACATGAGATTCCTTTGTGTGATAATGCCAAGCCATTCAGACAAAAGAAAAGGCCTATTAATCCCACTTTAGCCCCCAAAATGCAAGAAGAAGTAATGAAACTAAGGAATGCAGGAATCATCAAGCCAATCAACCATTCATCCTGGGTATCAAACTTGGTACCAGTAAGGAAGAAAAATGGAGACATCAAGTTATGTGTAGATTTCAGAAATTTGAATGTGTCTTCATTAAAAGACAATTATTCATTACCCATATGGAAGCCATGCTGCAAAGGGTGACAGGCTATGAATTGATGTCTATGATGGATGGTTTCTCTGGTTACAACCAGCTCATGGTCAAAGATTTTGAGTAGTTTAAGATAGCTTTCACTACACCATGGGGAACATATATATTTATGTAAGAATGCCATTTGGTCTAACAAATGTAGGGGCTACTTTTTAGAGAGCCATGGATGTGGCATTCTCAAATTTCATTAACTTGTTTTTGGTGATCTACCAAAATGACTTCACATCATATTCTAAAAAGGAAGATGATCATTGTGAGCATCTGGAGAAGATATTCATTAGAGCTTTGGAGTATGCTATTTCTTTGAATCCAAAGAAATGTGTGTTTGGAGTACTAGAGGGAAAATTATTAGGACATATTGTTTCCAAGGATGGAGTAAAAATTGATCTAGAGAGGGTAATTGCAATAGATAAATTTCCACAACCCCGAAATGTCAAAGGAATACAATCTTTCTTTGGAAAAATAAACTTCTTAATGAGGTTTGTGACAAATTTTGTTGAGACAGTTCGCCCTATTTCTAAAATGCTCAAGAAAGGAGCCAAGGTTGAATGGGATGAGGAGTCTATGCAAGATTTCTAGGCCATTAAGCAAGCAATAAAGGAGGCTCCTGTGTTAAGAACCCCTAATATTTCCAAACCTTTACAGATTTTTTCATTTGCTTCTTTCCACACAATTGCAACTGTGTTATTGCAAAAGAATGTGGAAGGTTTCGAACAACTTGTTGCATTTTTCAACAAATCTTTACAAGCTGTAGAACTTAAGTATGATATAAATGAAAAATAGGCATGTATGCACTGGTAAAAGTAGTAAAATATTTTAGGCCTTATTTGATGGGAGCTACTGTAATTGCCTATGTTCCTAGTGTTGTTGTTAGGGACATTTTCATACAAGAAGTGTCAGGAAGAAGGTGTAGGTGGATAAATAGGATCCAGGAACTCAATATTGAGGTTCAAATTACTAAACTGGTGAGAGGAAAAGGATTGGCCAAGCTTATGGCCCAAAGTAATTTGGAAGAAAATCAGATAAATTTTCTAGAAGAGGAAAATAGATCACACATATGTGATATGGAGCATTTTGAATGGTATAAAGATGTGATATATTATTTGCAAAGAATGAAATTTCTTGACAATTTGAGTGAAAATGAGAAAAGGACATTGAAGTTACATGCTATCAAATATGCTATCATAGCTAGAAAGCTTTGGTGGAGAAATGGAGAAGGTGTCATGCTGAAGTGTGTTGACCGAGATCAAGCACAAGAAATTTTGAGTGAAATGCATGGTGGAGTTTGTGGAGGGCATTATATGGCTAAAACAACTACACATAAGATAATGAGGGCTGGATTTTGGTGGCCTATA
This sequence comes from Sequoia sempervirens, assembly GCA_007258455.2. Lineage (NCBI taxonomy): Eukaryota > Viridiplantae > Streptophyta > Pinopsida > Cupressales > Cupressaceae > Sequoia > Sequoia sempervirens. The sequence continues at coordinate 14,133 of VDFB02340674.1, read as the reverse complement.
GTTTTTAAGAATGAACACCAACTAGTGAAGACATGTGATGCTTGTCAACATCTCTCTGGTAAGTTAAAGTTTTCTGGTAACTTGCCTCTAAAACCAATTATAGTACAAGGTCCATTCCAGCAGTGGGGTATTGATTTTGTAGGAGAGATAGCATGTAAATATAGTGGAGGTCACTCATGGATATTGGTGGCCACTGATTATTTTACCAAGTGGGTGGAATAAATTCCAACAAAGAAAGCCACTAGTAAAGTGGTAATTGACTTCCTGATGCTCAAGCAACATATTGACTAGATTTAGATGTCTAGAAAGGATTGTGTTAGATAATGCAATGTGTTTTAGATATGAGGAATACATAGAATTTTGTGAGAAGCATGGCATCCAAATTTCTTATTCATCACCATACCATTCACAAGGAAATGGACAAGCAGAATCAAGCAATAAAAGCTTGATGAAGATCATTAAAAGAATACTGGATCAAAATAAAAGGGCTTGGGATTCTAAGCTGAGATTATCAGTCTAGGCAAATAGGGTAACTGTTCAAAGACAATAGGTTGTGCCCCATTTGACTTGGTTTATGGGATAAATGATAGGTTGCCCCAAAATAACTTAATGGAAATGTATAAGTTTGTCTAGATGTATGATAATGAAATTGATGATGAGATGCAATTGAGAGTGGAAGCTCTTATATAATTAGATGAAACCAGGAGGGAAGCTCAAAAAATAAATGCAAAATTATAGTTGCAAATAAAGAATTTGCATGACAAAAGGGCAACTGCAAGGAATTTCAAAGACAAAGATTTGGTTTTAATGTGGAATGCCAGATTAGAAGATAAAGGGAAACATGGAAAATTTGATGCAATCTAGTTGGGTCCATTTTTTATTAATGGTAAGTGGGGTGAGGATTCTTACTTCCTCCAAAATGTGATTGTGGATATTCTTGAACTACTAGTTCATGGACAGTTCTTGAAGTTATACTTCACTTGAAATATTCTTTTCCATGAATAGTAGTTTAGGATTGTATATTTTGTACATGGTTCTGGTTGTTTTGTCCAAACAATCTCTTTTTCGTCATCTCTACATCTTGGTCTACTCTACCTGAGATTCTGAATTCTCACTTCATTCTAGTGGAATGAACATCCCCAACTTGAGCTTTATGTTACTAGTCTTTCATGGTGTCAGTATTTTCCTAGGGTTGGGGGTTTTAGCTTTATTTTCATGTAAAACCCTTGTGTTTATTTTATGCCTTGGTTGGGATCTTTTTCGCTGTTACCCTTTTGAAGGGTTTTAAAATGACTTATGTCCTATCGTTTTGTCTAGGCTGGGTCCCTTTGGTGTTAATATTTTCATTCTTCTGTGGGATTTCATTTTCCTAAGTCTTGGTTGGCCCTGTGTTTCATCATTTAAAAAAACTTATGCTGTTGTTTACCATCGGCCTAGTGATGTCCCCTTGTCCTTTTAATAATTTTTTTTTTGCAGAGGGATAAAATTCACGTGACCATTGATAAACTGTTGTTTGATCTTAGCCACTCCCCACCATCCCTCGATGACCCCACCACACTGCTTTGGTTGATCATGATATCACAGGCGGGCGCCACATGTCTCATCTGGTGAAGCTGAGGGGGATAAGTTTGAGTGACCATTGATCAATTATTGTCAGATCTCGATGGTTGCCCACCATCACGTGATCGAGAATTACAAGGTTTTTATTGATTGCGATATCATAGGTGGGTGCCACATGTCTCATCTACCGAGGAAATAAGGAAAGCACCTTGGTGAATTAATCCGGTCTTAATACATTAGACGATGGATTAAAAAAGTGTTCTTAAGATGCACATGTTTTAAATCAATGGGTATGTTATAATCTTGATGGGAAAGTTGCTCGATAGTTAATGATAATGTTGTCGACTGTATTGAAGGAAGAAGATCACCGATGCTCAATATCTACGGTTGCCCACCATCATGTGATTAGAAGTTGCAAGGTCTTTACTGATTGCAATATCGCGAGTGACTGCCATGTGGATTTCCTTGGCAGCGTATGGTATGGTGGGCCCTTTATTGCCATGTTGGAAATTGTGTCATCTTGTTGTGAAGGTGACCATTTGATGATTTGATCTAATTGAAGGATCGACGGCTAGAATTTAAATCTACATCAAATATGGTTGGAGTTGTTCATGCAGCACGCAAGTGAGTTTTAGTGGCAGATGAGAAACTTTTGGCATGATTTGATCGAAATAAAATCAATTCTCCTACTTTATTTGTATCACAAGGCATTCAAGTATTTTGTGAAGTAGACTCAGAGCCGAAAGCAAAGTTGCGAGTCTTTGCAGCTAGAATTTGGGATTTCTGCAAGCACAAAGTTGTGAGTTAATTTTTGTGTTTTCTGGTTACTCTGCACTTGAATTTGGGAAAATATTTGCTGCACTTGTCATAGGACTTGTTGATAAACATTTTAGGGCTATAGTTTAATTAAATTGTGAGAAATTGCAATGTTTTGTAATTTCATATCTTTGGTTAGTCCTAGCTGTTTGAAGTGTGAAATTGTAAAAAGACCCTAGTTTGTCCAAGATGGCACTGCCAAAGCAACATTCTGTTCAAATTGACTATATAAGAAGAAACCTATATGATGATTTCCTGGATCAATTTCCCTTTTCAATGAACAATAGAAAGAAGGGATTGGTTCTAATGTGAGGGAAAATATTGGGGGAAGGGTTAGTATATAATTGCTCCAACATAGCCAATGCTAGGGTTCCTATCACAGGTTTGGAAATGTTTAGATTGTGGTATGGACAGAAGAATTTTTCTCACCCATTTTCAAATAGTTGGATGTATGATTTGGGGAAGTTGGTGGTGCCAAATGTGTTCCTTGATATAGACTTGCTTAGAGTAATGGCCACAAGATATGACCCTATCACATGAGTAATTAGGGATAATGATGGAAGGGTTTTGTTAAGCATTACTAGAGATGAAGTTCAACAGGTTTTTGACTTGAGTGAACAAAGTGAATATTTGGTTCCTATTAATCTTGAGGAAATGAAGCAAGAATATGCAAAGTTGAAGTCTCTTTTCATAGCTAAGTTGCTTCCACCTAATCTGGCTAGGGTAGAAGGTTCAAGATTTCATATTAGCCCTAGTGACCAAGAACCTTTCAGATTAAACTATTTTGCAAATCATTTCTTGGCCACTTTTTATTCATTATGCCAGATTTTGGGTTTTAGTCCTAGTATGGTGATGCCCGTTGCATACATGTTCATGGAGGTGCAAATACAACACCTTAAATTCTCTCTGACTTATGATTTTGCTTCTTTCTTGGCTGAAAGGATACATGATGGGATGTCAAAGTTGCAGAAAAATGATACTAGCACACAATTCTTTTGGTATTCTATGTTGATGTATATGTTCTTGTGCAAGAATGCTGAATTTTTCTCTTAGAAGATGGAATTAAGGCAATCGGTTGATGGAGAAAGATTTATAGTACAATTATGCACTGCAGATTTATCTTGCAATAAGGAAAGCACTAGTTATGTGCAATTTGATAATTGCTTTTCTTCCAGATTGAGGGCTAGACTCATGGTAAATGTACCCAGGATCCCTAAGCAATTGCATGATTTCCTCAGACCAAAGGGGAGAAAACCATAACTAAAAGTCTGCCATAACTGGGGTGACATTATCCCATACCCAGTCAACATTGTTTTGAGGGTATATGGTTTTCAAGGAACTCACCATATATTGCCATACAATGTGCCACCAAGAGTGGGGTTTGCAAAAGTTATGTGGCAAATAGGTTGTATCCATGAGGACAACCTCACCAGGAGGGGTAAGGGAACATTTTTCCTAGATTATACAGTGGTGTCTGATTTTTCCTTTTCAAAAGGGGGCTGGGTACATTTTGGGAAATTCTTTGATGATTACCATTTGAGGTGTGGCACAAAGAGAAAAAATGATCGTGAGGGTTTCTTTGCCTTTTTCAAACAAAGAATAAAGGCTGCCAAGTTTGTGCATGAGTTCAAATTTCCTAAGGACCTAATTAGAAACAAATTTGATCTAAATAGGCAGGATTTGAACAAGGAGAAATGGATAGCTTATGATAAGCTATTAGATATTGTGCACAAAATGGATCTAAAGTATGATCCATTGTTGGAGTTCAGTCCATACCATAAGAAAATTGACTTTCTAATGGGGAACTTCAAGGAAATTATGGGCACCTTCAGGACCAAAAAGATAAATTTAGAATTGAGTCTGGGTGTACAAGAACAAGGTGTCAGACCAATTGAAACCAGGCCAACATATCAGCCTACAGGAAGAAGACCCATTTATAGGAGGAAAAGAGATGACAACAATGATGAGGAAGAAGTGGACAGAAAGGGGAAGCAAATAATAAAATTTCCTTCATAGCCAGGTCCAAAATTCTATGTGCCTGGGGAAATTAAAATCATTGATTTAGAATCATCACCAGAAGATAGTCCCTCATCACCACCATCTAAGCCAAGCCCTAAGAGGAAAAAAATTGATCAACCCCAAGAGGATTTGATGGATGAAATTGTTGTTAGTGATGATGACATGCAAGTTGGTATGCTTTCCCCTCCTAAGCCAACTAAATTGGTTTTGTCCAATTTGGATATGAAAGGAAAATGTGTATAAGATGCAAGGATGGAAGCATGCAAGGAATTTCTAGATGACAATGCATTTGTAAAGACCTATGTATTCTTGCAATTGGTATGGAAGATTAAGTTTGAAGAATGTCAAGATAAATGTAAGAAGAGAAGAGAACTAAGACCTGACAGGTCAGACTAGGAGAATGATGAGGAAGTGAAAATTGAATTAATGGAAGAATTCAAGAGAATCACTCCTGAGGAAGAAAGAAAACTGGTGAGTCAGGCTGGTGTAATGATTCTACTTGAATGAGACATTTCAGATGCAATAGCCTTTAATGCTATTTTGAAGTCCAAGCATCCCTTGGAAGACTCTGAAGAAGAGGTCAAGGCAGCACTGCAAGACTCTACTTTCAGTGAAGAGTATGAAACCTTGGCAATTTGGGCATTGGCCCCACAAGGGAGAAATCTAGATGTTTCTGATATCAACCTAAATTTAAGAGGAGGGATAATAATAATAATGAGGGCTTCGGTGGACGCTCAACCACCAAAGGCCACACTAATTTTAGGGTAAAAGCACAAACCTGTGTCACACTTTATAAAGGAATCGGCCAACAGCAAAAAAATTCTGAACTTTGACCACATAAAAGTGGTCTTTATGTTTTGAATTTAAAAATGGTGTAAACTAATGAAATGTAGAAATTTTGATGAAGTTTATTGTTGTAATTTTTAAAATTTAAAAAAAAATTATTTTCATTATGTTTTTATCAATTTAAGGACAAATTTTAGAATGCTGAAAATTTCAGAAAAGAGTGACTTCACGGGCCGTCAAGAAACAAATTGAAAAAAACTTCATTTCTCCCTAATTTTTTTTTTTCCAAATAGGTAACTTCAATATCTTGTGTGCATGGAAAAAGAAAAATCAAATTTTGATGTATATTTTTCTTGTAATAATGTTTTAAAATCAAACATGTCAGAATTTGGCAGTTTTCACGGGCCGTCAACTATTTTCAAATTTTTAAATCATTTTCAAAAAAAAAATTATACCCTTTTGAAGAAGACTCACTCCTCTTGTGCCCCATATAATATTTAAAGTTTTTTAATAAGTTTTACTATCTTGTTTTTAATTTTTAATCAACTTCTTTTTTCATTTTGAAAACCTACTTGCATTATTTTAAAAATAAAATATATTAAAACTAATAAAAAAATTTAAAAAATTATATATTTGGATTCTCCACTCCGAGCTCTACAAAAGGGTATTTCTATTTTTGCAAAAATTGAACGACTAAAGAAATACTTAGCTAAAGTTGAAAGTTTCAGAAAATTTTAAAAAAAGCTGAGTTGGCTGCCAACTAGGATGCCACATAGATAGTTTCGGTAGAAACAGTTTCTATAGAAAGGGTTTCGGCTGAAACCCTTTCTATAGAAACTGTTTCTACCGAAACCCTTTCTATAGAAACCCCGCACATTAAAAAATCCAATTTCAAAGGCAGTTTTAAAGCGGGAAGAGGAAAATTTTGATTTTTTTGGATTCGGGCGAAACTTATTCGACCGAAACCTATGTGCCGCATCATCATACATGCAGTTTGATTAGAACCTGAGACGAGCGCCAGCCAAAAATGTTCACTTTCCCGAGACTATATATTTGGCCAAAAGTGTGACATGACTTTGTGCTTTTACCCTTATTTGTGAATGTGGCTAAACCGCTCAAAAGAGCTGAAAGGGAGGAGGCCAAAAGAAGACTAATGGAGAAGTATAACCTTTTGATTGAGGAATACAACAAGATGTAGCAAAGAATGTTGACCTAGACTGAGGTGGAAAGGTTAAGGTATAAATAGATTGGGGTGACATTAGGTGCTCCGGGGACCAGTATATTTCCTTCCACATCAGGGCTAGTGCCTCTTACTTCTCCAATTGTTTCCACACCAAGGTCTCTCAGTCAGAATCCTTCCTTCACCCCTTCTTTAGAGGACATTGATGAAGAAATAGAATGCTCTGTGGATCCTACAAAGAAGCATCTCATGTACAAAATTGATGAATTACAAGCATCTTTGAAGGTAAGTGAGCAAGGATCTCTTTCAAAGAAAAAATAGATTCTTACTATTGTCTTGAGACATTTAAATGCGAGGGTTGATAATAAATTGTCATCTATATATTCTTTATATTCTTTATTATTAGATGCAATAAAGAATATTGATAGGGATCAAGAGGTAGTGATACCATTGATTGAAAATTGGATCCCTAGGGCCAGTTATTTAGATGTAATGCATAAGTCCTCAAGGTTTGATACAAGTAATAGGCCCCAATCATTAAGGCCTACTCAAGTATTAGTTAAATCACTGCAAGGTTTTTAGACCCTACCAGATGATTTGAGTACGAAGATCAGGGAATTGGTGAAGAATTTTAATGATTAGGGTAACACATTGTTACCTGATATAATTGATGAGCAGGGGAAAGTCAAGTCACTCCAGCAATGGCAAGATCAAGCAAGTGAGGTCATCAATTATCAAATTAAATTAATTTTTGATGACTCAAATTATGATTTATTGGTGAGCTATATGGATAAAATCATTAGTACCAGCTCATTTTTGGAATCTTTTGAAAGAGATGCAAATTAGGTAGCGGTAAAATACACACCTTATACTACCAAGGTGAATGAGGTGATTAATTTTGACTAGCTGACCGATGAAGAATATCAGAAATGGGTAACTAAATATTTGACTAAGGAAGAGTAAAAAGAATGAGCTGCTAACGGGTGGAAGATCAGATGTTGTAGTTACAACAGTTTCCAATCTTTCTTTGGTGGTAATCTTGGTATGGGATTCTTATGGTTTTTTGTTGTTGTAGCAACTTTTCTCAGTGGGCACGATGGACAAGAATATTCTCCATGGTGATTATTGTTGTAACGATTTTTGGAATATCACCTAGTGCTCTAATTGGCTGGTGACATGTGTACTTTCTGGCCCGATGCTTGTTTTCTCCTTCATTTTATATTAGAAGGATTTCAAGGCCAGAAGTACGGGTTAGGAAGTTAGATAATTTTGGGTCGAGTCTAGGTGAAGTTGCAGAGCAAATTGTAAAGTTCAATGGTTTTAGAGAGAAATGCAATTTAGGTTCTGAGTCATTCTGTAATAGGTTTTGAATTTATGGGGATTTAATGTTGTATAATAGTACTAGCATTTGAGTTGAAATGATAAATTCAAGCTCATGTCTCTCCATTGTACATGCATATCTAAACTTTAAATAAGATAACTAAGGGTTGTTTCATTCATCTCACTATTGTGGTGTGTATGATTCTATTTTAGCTTTAATTCAGGGAATTAATTAAAATGCTCGAATGGGATTATAGGTAGATATGTTCTATATAAGGATTTGATAATTAGTATTGAGTTAGAATACATATTGATGAGATTACAATGTAATGTCATCAAGGATTTTATATGTTATGTGTTAAATTTGTCATAAACCCTTAGATGCGTATGAATTTTTCTCCTAAAATAGATATATGGCATTGATCTAAGTTGTAATTACCCGTATGATTTATTATTTGTTTGTCTTTGCCTAGAGCTTGCTAAAAATTTCAAATCAATGACTATCTTATACTGTGGATTGTGTTGTAGTTATCTCATGCTCCAGATAGTTGATATTATCGATGAACAACCAATTCTATTCAATATTATCCTATTGTGTTGAGCTATTAAGTGAGATTATTTGTTATTGTTTATGTTGTTTATAATAATGGTGCAGAGGTTGTAAACACATTAAGGGATCACCCTCCCAGGTCTTGCAGAGCCCGAAGTGTAGGAGGCTTTTTAAATTCCTCGACAGTTGGTCCAGGTCCTTCGAGCTGCCCTTCATTGGAATTGGCAATTCCATGGGTAGATTAGAAGACCAACTTGGTTAGTAGTAAAAGCAAACCAACAGTTACAAAGTGCATCAAGAAGCTTGACCAAATCTATGTTGGTCTATGATGCATGCCATAAATTATCTTGTTAAAGATGAAATATGACCAAATGGGGAACCCTAGTTAGTTACTTGACTATGAAAACTTATGACAAAATCTTACACATTTAAGGGAGCATTATTTTTCTAGTTTGGATCCTCAACTTGGACATCGGGCATTACAATTTGTGTCATAGATAAGTGGGTTACATACCTCTTGTGTTGGACATGACTTCCCTAAGAGGGTAATGCGGGATCATAAAGGCAAAAATAATAGGCCCTTAAGTGGCAAAAAATTCAGAAAAGAAAAATCAGTGTTAGGCAGCAGCGTAAATGGTTGAATAAGTTATCTATATTATTTCAAAATATGTAGAATATAATTTGTATAAAATTGAATGTAGTTTCTAAAATACTAGGTTTATTTAAAATAAATAAAATCTATTTGGTGAAAATTTGAAATTTCAAAGCAATAGTATACTTGATTTCAGGAAAAACCAGAAGTAGGTGTACGTGGAATACCTAACCATAATAAATTAATGATATTTTTGTAATATTTTATATATAAGAGTAGAGGACTCATGTCAGGATGTGATGCATATTTTTTGTAATTTTTTCCAAGTAAATAATTAATTATGAGATTTTTTATTTTAAATTTTTGAAAATATAAAACTAAGTCATGGTACATAACCGGTCCAAAACTTCATGAAATTTATTTTTTATTTTTTAATCCCTATATTATGTGAAGCATAGAGATGTATGTTTTTGGATTCAAAAATATGATACCATTTGAAATTTATAGATGTTTTGGATAGGCCTATCGTCAGACTTTTAGTCGTAATTATAATAGAAAATGAATAATAATTATTTATTAAATTCAAATTAAATCATAATTTATATTTTTGGAAAGCTGAGAATCTCCTCTAAAAACCCTTTTTTTTTCATTAATTTTGGGTGAAAAAAAAGTCGTCAGCCACATACCTCCATAATATTGCCACTTTTGGCACCATGATCTGCACATGCCGAATGGCTACAGTTTCTAACTTTGTTATTGCCTATTTATTTAGCTACTTGGGTTGACAAGATTGAAAAAAATTCATTATAAAGTTATGTTATATCAGACTTCCCTAGAGGAGTAGGATGTTAATCTCCATGTCAAGTCAAGAGGTTAGAAGAGTAATCCAACTATTATGTGTTGTTGAATAATACATTGGTTATGTGCTTTGGAAGGAGGTTTATTTTATCCAAAAGGGTTTTCCCCACGTCTCTCAATGTCTCTTATCTTCTCTCTATGCTTATTTTTTCTCATTCTTGTTCATAACATGTTATTTTATGTCATTATTTTGTCAAAAAAATTGTAGGTCCAAGATATACATTTGTTTCATCAATGGATTAATGTGGGAAATGAATGTTTTATAATTTCACTTAATGGGCATAATTTATTTGCACTTGTATTAGGATTTTTGTTTAGTAAATATTACAATATTGGAGGTTCATAGTGAATATTTTTCTAACAAAAAGTATAAATATTTTAACTCAAATAAATTAACTTGAGAAAAGAAAAATTAATATACTTAAAATTGAAAAAGGAAGCACACATTTCTTCCAACTATTTCTATAATGCTAACATTATTTGTTTTAGGGGCTTTTTAAACAAATTGGAGTAGCACAACAAATATAAAATTAATACAAGGAAATATTAGGGTTTGGTCAATGATTAGTAAGGAAAAAATCAAACCAAATGATCCAAGGTGAGTTTAGATCATTATGTTTTTCTTACCTATATGTTGTGCTCATCTTTTCTTTTCCGATGTGGACTTTTTTGATGTATTTGATGTGGTTGTCTCTTCTTTTCTTTTCTTGAGTGTTTTTAATGGGTTTGCAATGATGGTTTGTTTGAATGCTTATAGTAACAATTTTTTTTAGTTTGATGACACTTTCTATATTCCTTAGAGAATTGAGAGTTCTACTGTTCTTGAAGATGGTGAATACGTGTTATGGATTCACTTAATCTTTTGTGATTTTGTTGTTCAAAAACCATATCCTATGATGAATTGAGGGTTTAAATTAGATATTATCTCTAACATAGCCTCTATATTTCTCTAATTTGAAGAGTCCAACAATGTTTTGCTCAATTCAAGTTAAATGAGAAGTTAGGGGACTTTTGATTAACACACCTAGTGAAGCATAATCAATCATCTACAATCTAAGATCAATAAAAAGAACATGTGGATACTTATCCCTATAATGCACCTTCCTAGACTTTACCAATGCAGATTCAATGTTTTAGACACTAGAGGAAATTAGAATGGTGCAGCGTAGGCCCCCAAAGGTCTGCAATGAATAAGCACCAAATGGTATGAAGTTAGATTGGAATGGGTTGCCCATTCTATGGCTCCCCACCATTAAGCCTTAAATTTGACATTCAACTTGACCTCTTAAGCAAATTAATTGTGATGGTTATCCATTGAAAGTTTCCTTTCAAAAATTTATGCATACTTTAAATATCTAATATTGACAAGAGTAAAATCATAGCAATTCCTTTAAATTGTAACTTCATTTTATTATGTTTGATTATGTCAATGGACATTTGCATCTTTAAAAGGTGACATGCATGATATTCAAACTTTAATGATTTGATATAGACTATTCATGAGGTGAAGATTTAAAGAATAAATCATTTTTTCTATTAATTTAACACTAAAATATTCTAATAACAAAATATCTTATAATAAGACACAAAATCTAATAAAAATAATAATTTTTTTTTACTATTTTGAAACTCATTATTAAAACATATACTAACAAAAAATCAACATAAATTTACAATACATTTTTTAAAATCAATATATACTTATCAATATATTTATTGCACTTTATGGGGCAATAGCTAATTCTATCACTCTAGCTCATTGATATTGCGATACTTGGAATCTTCATAAGTCTTAGCATTGAATAATGGAGGGCTCTCCTCATTAATCATCTCTTTCATTGGGCTAATAACTTTATTAGATCAACATATTTATTGCACTTTATGGGGTAATAGCTAATTCTATTGCTCTAGCTTATTAATCTTGCAATACTTGAAATATGCATAAGTCTTAGCATTGAATAATGGAGGGCTCTCCTCATTAATCATCTCTTTCATTGGACCAATAACTTTATTATATCAACATATTTATTGCACTTTATGGGGTAATAGCTAATTCTATTGCTCTAGCTTATTAATCTTGCAATACTTGAAATATGCATAAGTCTTAGCATTGAATAATGGAGGGTTCTCCTCATTAATCATCTCTTTCATTGGACCAATAACTTTATTATTTGGGGGAGTACAAAATACTGCCCACAACATTCTCACTTTATCCTTGCTCGCCACACCTCTATGTAAAACGCTCTTATACTTTCCATTGCTCAATATCTACACCATGTATAACATTGTAAGTCAAAATTTAACAAAATCAAAAAAGAAAGAAGTGGTGGAAAAAGGTTGCAATACAAACCTCCAATTGGTCTCCAATATGAATGATTATAGCATTAGGAATGTAATCCACAGTAACCCAATGACCATCCTTGTGCACTTGGAGTCCTTGAACTTGGTTGGAGACAAGAAGAGTCATAGCACTCATGTCTGTGTGGGCTTCTACTCCTAGAGCAAGCTCTGGTTGAGGACATGGCGGATAATAATTTATTTTCATCTCCATTTCTAAATCTTCACCACCAAGTGCCTCTTTCAATACATCTTCTTTTAGTCCAAGATAAATTGATAGGACTGAAAGCAGCTTATTCAACAATTGCAAAAGTGCTCTTCCATATTCATCATTCACTTCTCTGTAGTACAACTAAAAGTAAGCATACCAATTCATAATCGAGTTTAAACAACACACTTTTAAGCTATGACTTGTATAGATTGTTCATCTGAAATCACACTAGCTTCTCCAATAAAGACCAACTAAAAGTAAGCATATCAATCAGTAATCGGGTTTAAACAACATGCTTTTAAGCTATGACTTTTTTAGATTGTTCATCTCAAATCACACTAGCTTCTCCAATAAAGACTAACTAAAAGTAAGCAATACCAATTCATAATGGGGTTGAAACAACACACTTTTAAGCTGTGTCTTGTTTAGATTGTTCATCTAAAATCACACTAGCTTCTCCAATAAAGAACAACTATTAGTGTGATTTCAGATGAACCATCTAAACGAATTAAAACTTAAAAGTATATTGTTTAAACAAAACTACAAATTCACCAATAAAATCCATTTTTAAAACATTTAAACAAAGGAAGGAAGCGTACAGACGTGTAAGAGGAAGGGCGCTTAGGCCAGACTCGAAGGTTTCTGATGGAAGGAGGCCAGAGCATATGGAAAAAGTAGTCAATCCACTCCCTATTGCCATTGAGATTGCGGGCCAACCGGGTGCCGTAGCCCTCCATAACGCCTGCGAGGGAATCGTTGGCGTAGCTCTCCTTCTCCTCCTGCGGAAGATCGAAGAACTCCTTGCCCACGCTCTGCAATCGTTGGATGAGTTGCTCGGAAATTTCGTGATTAACCACTTGGAAAATTCCCCATTCACGAGCCGCGCTTCCTATCTGAGTCACTGTTTTCTCGCCACAGTGGCCGGATTCATGTAAATCGGCCAAATCTATGACCAGGATCTGTGCAGCAGGACTATCGTTATCATCGACAGTGGGCCTCTCGTGTACAGGCCTGATAAATTCAGCTGGTATTAATGTTAACCCACTCCCTGCAATGGATTGGACTCGTACCGATGTCATTTTGCTCGAAACGAAAACGAGAAGCTTGATTTGTCAAAGATAATGGCAGTTGGCTGCTATTATAACCCACGGCAATCGTCGTCGCCGGTGAGTTGCCAACGCGATTTCTTATAGCCGGTTCAGGCTGTGAAGATTCAAGAGTAGAGAATTAATGTTCCTAACTGTTGAGTATTGCAGCATATTAATGCGAATACACCAACCTCAACTATCCTGTTGATTTTCTAAACGCAGGTTTAATTGCTATTCATGGCAGTGACGTGCAACTCACTCAAGTTTTTCTGTGTATGGCATTGATGAATGGTGATCACTGATGAGATCTCGCTTTCCTGGATAGCAGTCTGATTTTTGAAAAGCATTTAGTTTCACAACCAACTGGTTTAGGTTTTCTCTTATAACGTGTGTTTCCAATAGTTATTATAGCATTTATTGATTCAATGTCTAATCTTTTGAATAATACCGTAACAATAATTGTGAATCAAATTTTAAAAAATAAAAATCTGTCATTTTAGATATAGATTAAGTATTTTGAATTGCAAAGTACTTAATGGTATTTGTTATCAAAACCACCAACCACCATCAATCTAGAGTAATTAAGATAAAAAGCAAAAATAAGATGGAGAAAGGTCATTGTGTTGTATTACAATCAATACATAATTCAATTATGTTAAACATAGTGGCACCAAAGAGTTTTATGTCATTATAGTATATGAAAACTAAAATATAATTGATAATCAAATAATTTTAAAAATAATTTTAAAGCAAAATAAAGTAATTCTTAAGTAAATAAATAATTTTTAGGATTGTTAGAAACCAAGATCAGATTTG